>OX336420.1:88249442-88536942 GCA_946903255.1 Schistosoma spindalis
AGACCATCATAGAAAATCTGAAAGTACTTGACGGCTGTTTCGTCCTACTACGGGACTTCTCAGCGTGAGATCTGTGTTTGAATTTTGCGAGGCATGATCGTGGATACGCACTACTGAGTAGTCCCATACTAAGATGAAACGGCCATCCAGTGCTTCCAGGTTTACCATGTTGGTCTAGCTCTAATTGACTTATAATTTCAACTATCGAAATTTTCTATTCAATTAAAAATATACAAATACAAATTATTATGATTCTCATCAGATTACACACTTTAGTTGTGAAAATTATGACTGATGTTCAGAATACGCCAGGAAATTCTAAGAACAAACTAATGTATTCAGTATAATGTTTTAAAATTGATAAGTGTTTATATGTTGAAAATGAAATGTTCTAATGAAACTAGGAGTTGATGTCATGTTACATTGTGTACATATTGTCAAATGAATGATTACTAGAATGGGTTTTGTGGAGAATTGGTAATTTCAATAGTTGAAATCATGAATCAACCAGGTCTGTTGTGAGATATCAGCTCACTGAAGACAATGGTGACGGTGGCGCAACTTCGTGGATTGGTTGAAGTTAGACATTAACACCTTTGGATGCCGGCCGGCTCAGTGGTCTAGTTGGTTAAGCGCCTGGCGCGAGACTGATAGGTCCTGGGTTCGAACCCCGCGGGGGGCGGGATCGTGGGTGCGCACTGCTGAGGAGTCCCACGCTAGGACGAAACGGCCGTCCAGTGCTTCCAGGTTTTCCATGGTGGTCTAGCTTCAACTGATTCATGATTTCAACTATTGAAATGAATAATTCATTAAAAAGTGATGACGATTCAACAATGAATGATTACATGAACGACTATCAATGACATAAGTTACATAATCATAGTCATAGTATATCATTATTTATCATCATTTCTGCAATAAGACAGACAAGTGTTATGTCATTTTTTTTAGAAAAACAAAAGCTTGCATCACCAAAAATGGATTCGAGGAAAATAACAAATGGGGTTACGTACTAATCAAGGGGTAAGGATGAAAATCGTTTATAGGTCTGATAATAGTCCAATTGACAAACACAAAGGTCATAATAATAAACTGAATAATTGGACTATTATCAGACCTATAAACGATTTTCTTCCTTACCCCTTGATTAGTACGTAACCTCATTTGTTATTTTCCTCGAATCCATTTTGCTGATGCAATTTTTTCTATCCTCCAATAGACATAAATTTTCCAAAAAACAAAAGCATTAAATTCTTTCAAATACCCATAATAAGTTACGTAATAGTGGTTTTCCTCGACGTTTCAATGGATTCATGATTTCAACCAGTGAAATTTCTAAAATCTCCACACAATCCCTTCTGATAATTAACAAAATGTCAAGTCAATAAACTTCATCCGTACTGAAGAAGATTTAATTCATGAGCATTAAATTCAATAGGGGTTAGATCACTTATATACAGAAACAATAAATGTCAAACTCCATGAATAATATTTATTATTCAGTAGTATAACAGTAGGATGTATTTCATTTGGAAGAAAGGAACGTATTGAACCATGTAAATGTATGAAAATCGGTTCAGTTACCACTGTAAAGTACAGAATATTGATCGCACAAAGTGTATATTTCCCATTTGTGAGCACTAAAACTGATAGCTAATTAAAAGTGAATACATAAGAGTTAATAACTCAGCTATTAAGGTTAGTATTGTCACTAAAACTAAGAGATTTCAGTGGAGGGAATTTTTTGGTTTGATGTCATTTATTTCGATAGAACGATGAGAAGACGGAGTTGATCTGAAAAATGTGATGTATTAATTAATAGAGGTCAATTGAATAAAAGTTTAAGGAAAAGAGTTAATAAAGGAGAGAGAAAGAATAAGAAATTGTCGCATTATCCTAGGCCATAGAATGACTTAAGGATTACCAAGGTAAATTCAATATTACGACAAATTGTTTTTGTACACATAAGTGGTGGGGTTTAAATTTACGAATAGCCAAGGTTTCAATAAACTTGAGAATTCGTCCTTGATAATTTCTATACAACGTTTTAAAATCTGTATTAATGTCAATTTTGTACCCCGTTTCAATTATGTGGTTCACTATCGATGAACCTGGTTTTCTACGTCCCACGTTGATCGAATCATTTGACACTAATTGGTTTTCAAGTTATCTAGGTACATATTCAATGACCCAGGACGAAAGGGTTATCCAGTGCTTCCAAGTTTTCCATGATGTCATTTAACAGAGCTGTACAATCGTATTTAGTCGTTTTCATTACTTATAATAATAACAATAATAATAATAATGGTAATGAATTATTACGTCATTCACAGAAGTATTAAGAGCCAATTGTAATTTAAAGCTAATAAGAATGAAATGACATAAAGGAACGAGATATGAAAGATTATTCTTTAAAAGATTATAGGGATGATAAAAATATGAATAAATAACTTCAATAGTTGAAATCACGAATCAATTGAAGCTAGACAACCATGGAAAACCTAGAACCACTGGACGACCGTTTCGTCCTATTGTGAGACTCCTCAGCAGTGCGCATCCACGATCCCGCCCCCCGTGAGATTCAAACCCAGGACCTATTAGCCTCGCGCGCGAGCGCTTAACCACCAGACCACTAAGCCGACCGGCGTCTAACGGTGTAAATGTCTAACTTCAGCTAATCTACGAAATTCCGTCACCGCACACCATTGTCTTCAGTGAGCTGATATCTCACAACAGACCTGGTTGAACTCCACTGGTAACGACTTCTCACTAGAACTCCAGGAAATGTCTCTTGAAGTCATTCACTAGTGAGCAGATGATTATTATCAGAAGGGGTTTTGTGGAGATTGTAGTAATTTCAATGGTTGAAATCATGAATCGATTGAAGCTATGCCAACATGGAGAACCTAGAATCACTGGACGACCGTTTCGTCCTAGTATGGAACTCCCCAGCAGTGCGCATCCACGATCCCGCTCCCAGCGAGATTCGAACCCACGACCTATCAGTCTCGCGCGTGATCGCTTAACCACTAGACCACTGAGCCGATTGTAATCACCCAAATTAACGGTCCACTTGAAGAATACAAGAAAATGAAGATAAGAATATAAACAAATAGCAAACAATTACTAACAAAATATGAAAGGGTGTTGTGACCATTGTTTCAAATTCAGCTACTCTTTGAACCATTCTGCTTTTCTCTGTGAATAGTTTCAAATGATTATTTTGAAACAGAGGTACATATAATAGTTGTTCAGTAATAGAACTGTTGACTGATTCTCATTCATCTTTCAATAACTATGTTGAATAGTACTCAGAAATCAAACTGGAAAGAGCATATTATTTATGGCAAATATAATAGGCTTTACAAGTTTGAAATCCTAATATATAAACTTTGAGGTGACCTAAAGTCATATTTTATCCTGTATACATCCTTGTAATTAACCAACTGTTAGGAAATACAACTCTAAACTCAGTTGAATGAAAGATCTTTTGTGGTGAAAAACGTCGTTCTGAGGAAAAATTTCTTTGTAAATATGTCTTCATTTTGCTTCATTATCCATTAATTCAAAAGAACTGAGTCAAATGACGTTTCGGTCGGAAATGTTTGCACGGATGAACCAATAACAGTTCATTAATTCAAGATAGACATGTACAATATCTTAATTCATAATGGTCCTATAATCCCCGCTCCTAATTTTATAAGTCTTTTTGCAACTTATTCACTTTTTCCATTTAAATTCTCCATATTTCTCATGTAAATAAATGAAGACTTACGCAACCTATATTCACTAATGAAAAAATTTACGATAATTCACCACTGCTAAGGAGTCTCACAATAGGACGAAACGATCATCTAGTGCTTCCAGGTTTTCCATGGTGGTCAAGTTTCAATTGACTAATGATCGCAACTATTGAAATTACTACAATCTCCAGAAAACCCCTTCTGGTACTTATCATAACATTGTTAACTGACTTGATTTCTTGCCATTATCGACTACTATGTGTTAAAAGTGACAATAAATATGACTGAATAGGTCAAGTAAGTGACTTAATCGATAAGTTGAACTTCCTTCTCTAAATTGAATTTATACTATTGATTAACTAAATGAGCTTGTTTCATTGTTTTGAAATGAATGGTTATATAAACAAGTAGTATAGTGGAGTAAACATCAGTAGGTAGTTAAAAAAACAAAAAGTTGCATCACTTAAGTGAGATTACCATGTCGATATCCCCAAATGCCCTGGTACGGCCGAGAGTGAGGAGAGTCCACTCTCCCTCTCGAAATGCTCTCACATGGCCACGCGTATATAGCCTCTGCCAGGGAAGTCCTACTCACTGCCTTCTCGTGGCGGGGGTGTTGTTCACGAAAATGAGAGGATGAAAAGCGAATGTCCGGCGCTTTATACGGATCCCAAACCAATGGTGCACATGTACTGGCTCCGGTATCCTGAGGGAACAAATGGCGTATGAACCAATCGTTGGTCACCGGATACCATGGAACTGCATCTCCTTACAATGCTCCACTGTCTTGTGGATCAGACGTTCAGGTCAAAGGCTCGGGGTGTGGCCCCCTAAGAAAACCACCTGTTTCGGTTTGGGCACCCGGGCAGTATCACAGCCCTCACACAAATCAAATGAGATTTGTGTGGCACATATATATTTGGTGCCTCCCTGTACCAATACCTATGTGTTAAAATAAATAAATAAATAACCATGTCGATAAGCATTACATCATATGTCATTTCTATGCGTAAGCAACTGGTTTAAATCTCATGATGATAATTGCCTATGTAAAACGGATTTATTTAATTCCAAACATCGTTTGGTTTTCTCCCTGTCTTCGAATTTATAAAGAGAGCAAGTTGCATAAATTCACTTCACAGTAACAATTATCATACCATAAATACTGATTAGCTTACAAATAGCTTAAATGGATTCTTAGTAAGGAATCGTAAACTGTGTCTGTAAGCTCACTGGGAGCAAAGCAGTAACTTATTACATGAGAATAGGCCGTTATTCCAAATCCTCACTCCAAATAATAGCCTAATAACACACATATGTTAGTAATTTCCTGTTTGTATGCTCCGACTAGCATCTGAAGTGCATTTGTTTCCGGCTTCAGATGGTTAATCACTGAATGATTGCCAATAGTTATCAGCTAGCCACTCATATAAAGCAATTTTAAGACTACTGAGAAGTGTTCAATATATGATTCTTAGGGATTTCAGTGCACTCTTGTATGATGCGTTATTAAGTTTAAGATTGAAGCAAGAAGTTGTAAACCCACGTACATATTTATTTAGTTTGAACTCACTAGTAAAGTTCCCTATAAGTCATTGTCGGAATGTTTACACCTGATTCGACTCAAACTTACTTTATCCGGTATCCGAGTCAGAGACTTCTTCGAGACTGTTTGGACTACTGGTTTTCTCTTATAGAATTAAGATATCAACATTGATTGATCGCTCTTAAGTAACCGCTATCATGTCTCTCTAATCCTGTAGTGATGGTCGAGTTCTATGTGACTACCACTCTTGCTGATGCAATATTATGGTAGACACTGTTTCGTAGTAAACAGTTTTGGCAAACACTAGATGCTTACACACTGACTATTCTTAAAACGAATGTTCAATCAGTCATTGGTTTCTCACATTTTCATCGAGTTTGTTACAAGTGATTTCACTATTCAAAGCGTAAAAATTATAAGCGGTTAAGCACTAATTCGCAAGAATTTCATACTGTGACAGCAGCATTGTACTTACATAGTTATGTATGCCCATTACATACTACTTCTGTTGCTATGTCACTTCGAAAGATCAACATAATTCCATTAAAACTAATTGACACAGATAGAACCTCTTTTCTTAACCACGTTAAACTTTGATTGTCAATTAACTGAAATAAACTAACTGTTCCTATTTTCAACGAAAATTGAATAGTAAATGATGTATACTCCGTTCACGAAACGCTGAATTAAGATCTCATTGCAATTCTATACGTGTTGGACATAAAAATCATTGGTATCAGTTGAACATTACCGAAGGTGTAGGATGTTCTTTTCTTAGAAAATGGCGAAGGAATTTGTAAACTAAATATTTTATAGCCTGGGATAGTCCACAATTTTCGTACACTAAATTGTCATTTTGCTGGTTGTCAACTCTTCGTTACTTCACTGTAAGCACATAGATCTTTTGATATTGCTGTGTTCTTCAACCTAGGTGGTTTAGTTGTGGAGCGTTTTTTGACAACATGAACAAGGTTTTCATGTAGTAGTAGGCTTTTCAGTCATTCCACGAGTGTTTTATCAGTTTTTTCAGTTGCCCTTATTTGTGATTAGCTACTTTATTAGGCGTTTTTATTGTCATTTATCCATGCATTCATGTCAATTGTCTTTGTCAGTTGACATCTGGTCCTGTAGGCGATTGACATCGTTCGCATGGATTCACAGATTGGGTCTTCTGATCCTCAGATATGACACGGAGAACACCAACGAAATCACACTTGGAGAAACTCTACAACAGGTGAAAACTCTAACGTATATGGAAAGCATCGCCGACGAACAAGGAGAATCCGATGCAGATGTAAAGGCCAAAATTAGCAAAATATGAGTAGCATTCTTGCTAATGAACAACATATGGAACTCAAAACAGCTATCAACCAACATCAAGGTCACAATCTCCAACACGAACGTCAGAACAATTCCGCAGTGCGTAGACGAAACTTGGATAACTACTGCAAACATAATCAAAATAGTGCAGATATTTCTAAATAATAGTCTACATAAGATATTCAATGTCCGTTGACCGGATACAATCAACAACAGACTACTGTAGAAGAGAAAAAACCAGCTTCCAAATGAAGGGAAAACGGAAAAAGTATGTTAAAGGTAAGAAAAAATTTGCGGAGATCGTCAAACTACGTCACAAAGCAAGCGTTATCTTGGAATCTTGAACAGAATACAAAAATAGAAAGGCCAAGGAACACACTGTGTGGAGAAGTGGAAGCAGACGTGGACGAATAGTAACAGGAAAAATTTGGAAAGGATTGACCAGGACAGGGTTGGATGGAGAATGCTGGTGGTTATCCTATGCTTCTTGATGGGGGAGGATAGGCACAAGTAAGTAATTGAGTCAATCAAAAGGAGAGGTTTACTGTTCGTGGCAGGTTTAGTTAGAAACATTTGCCTTCAAAAATTTTAAATGCCATTTTTGTTGGTATATCAACCATTGTATGTGCTTCATAACGACGACCTCATTTATTTCTTGGCATAGAATTGCTCGGTTATTAGAAAAACGCAAGGTCACGTGTAGTAATCTCAATTATTTGGGGTGTAGCCTGTCTACATCAGTGCCTGTATATAGAGTATCACATTGTTTTCTTCCCGAGTACATACCATGAACAATAATTATGCCACAACAGTAATTATTATTACTTTTAATTTTAACACATAGATATTGGTACAAGGAGGCACCAAATATATATGTGCCACACAAATCTTATTTGATTTGTGTGAGGGCTGTGATACTGCCCGGGTGCCCAAACCGAAACAGGTGGTTTTCTTAGGGGGCCACACCCCGAGCCTTTGACCTGAACGTCTGATCCACAAGACAGTGGAGCATCGTGAGGAGATGCAGTCCCATGGTATCCGGTGACCAACGATTGGTTCATACGCCATTTGTTCCCTCAGGATACCGGAGCCAGTACATGTGCACCATTGGTTTGGGATCCGTATAAAGCGCCGGACATTCTCTTTTCATCCTCTCATTTTCGTGAACAACACCCCCGCCACGAGAAGGCAGTGAGTAGGACTTCCCTGGCAGAGGCTATATACGCGTGGCCATGTGAGAGCATTTCGAGAGGGAGAGTGGACTCTCCTCACTCTCGGCCTTCCCAGGGCATTTGGGGGCTGCCACAACAGTAGCTTCAAAAATAATTGCAACTGAGTCAATAGAAATCGATTACCTTTAGATATAAAAAATTATATCAGGTACCCGTTAGTGTAAACATGTTGAGTTTTAATGGTAAGTCATAACCCACATATTTATAAAAGCGACCAACAGTATATGTTTGAATACTAATAGTTGACACTTGCTGGAAAGTGTAAATGAATACAAAATATGTGCCTAACGCTTCTTACTAGCTGCATTCAGCTGACACCGGATCACTGCACTCTCATCACCATCCCAAATCTTGATAAGCGTAGTATAGTGGTTAGTTTTAGATAAGTGAATCAAGATGTGGACGCAAAACCTTATTGTTCAATAGTTTTCATAAACGCCTATGCTATTAAGTCATCATGTACTTACTAGTGTGTAATCCCTACAGATAATCATATAAATCCTGACGAGAAGCCGCAAAGTTCGGCCATCCCCACTGTAAAACGGATCTCACCAGTGGTGGGGGTTGCACAATATTGCAAAGCTGACTGAATTCAGATGCACAAATAATTTGATGATGACTAAGTGAATAAGATGTTAAGCGTTCATCTTGCGGTTTGGATATCCTGAATCCAATCATTGATGACAGGTACTCTCAGTAAATCCTTTGCCTGGGCAAAATAGCTGTACGATTCTCCATGGTTTTCTAAGGCTGCAGAAGAAAAGTCGGTCTTTAATTAAAATTTAAAATTTTGCTCATATAGACTAGGCTGTGGTAGAATGTTATGCATTGTTATAGTAAACCAGACATTTGGTATCATACGCAGACGTTCGGCATTTAGACGTACATTTTTTTTGTACAACAAAACAGACTGGTCTTAAACTAACGGACACCGCTTTCTCTAACTCCATCTAAACCTGTTTATTAAATATGTTCCAGCGATCAAGTCACAATACTTACGTGTTTGAGTACGTTTCAAGTCTTTAAGATGATCAAAGTTTAAACGAGTAAAATGATCAAAATTATTGACATTATGGTAACATTATTTGTCAATGGGTTGTTTTATGTAGAACTAGTTGGAATCCTTCTAATTTATATTTATTAATTGTCAAATGTGAAGTTACACAAGTAGTAGGATGTGAAGTGTCTATACACCTAGCTGACACAACTCCACATTTGGTAAGAAGCAGCGTATCAGTATAAATGATTCTACATGAATAAGAAAGACAAGTGAATAAAAAAGTCTTGAAAACATTATTCAGATTTTATATTTTCCGTTGATATCATAATCTTAGGTCCAGTAACCCTTGGTTATTCATGTTCGTTTTTAAAGTTTTTTTGAATAAAATACAAGACTCCATTATTTGTTTAATAAATGACAATAAAATTAAAATAGAAAGAAAAAGAGATTTGATTATATCAATTTTAAAGCTTTTGGAAAATCAATTGTAGTGTTTACACCTTCAATAATTTTATTCTTAGTCAGAATCACCAGCTTTGATAGCTCGTATAACACAGATAGCAAAAACAATACACAGTAATTGAAGGATAGCGAATACAAATGCCGCTACTATAACGGCAACAATATACTTTTCAAAGAAGGATATTACTTTGTATGAACAACCCTGAAATTAAAAAAGATATTATCACGTTTGACTAAAATAGAGATTAATTTGCAGGAAATAGTTGCCCTATTTCTGATGTTAGAAGTCAAAATATTTTAACATCGGATATGTGGTATACTAGAAACATGGTTTGTGTTTTAAAAATGATGGGAGATAATGTGTGGTATCCATGACTGATTCAGATTGTTGTTCAGCTATATTTTATACCATGCCTCGCGCAGAAGCAACATACTTTAGTAGCAAGCAAGTGAAGAAAACATTTGCGACTTGACGTGCTCTTCAGACAAAGGCAAGGGTCAAACTACATCCATAACGACTAAACATATTTGTCGTCGTACTAATAATTGCATCCAGTACGCAATCATTATTCTTCAGTAAATACTGACTCAAGTAACAGTGCCGATTAGTAGAGATGTGACCAGACACGTTTCACTTAAAAGGCAGATTTCTACAACTATGATCATTTACGTTGCTCAACCACACAAAGACGTTGTGCGATGCTCATTACGTATATGGACGGTATGGAGTCGAACGTTCAAATGTATAAATATGAACTATCAGATTTAGTTATGGCTTGAATTGTTTGAATTTCTCAAGGGTGATTTTGAAAACCTAATGAAGTGATTACTCTTAGCACCTGATTATTAACAAGAATTTCCAGGTAGTAAACAAAGATGAATATCAAAGATTTTTAACGTGTTCTAAAATTAATTGGTAGTGGTCATAATATCTACACACTAGTGATATGTTACATACCAGAACTTTCGGTAGACATTCGCAATCTTCATGTTATTATTATTATTATTATTATTATTATTATTTTAACACATAAGTATAGGTACAGGGAGGCACCAAATACATATGCGCCACACAAATCAAAATTGATTTGTGTGAGGGCTGTGATACTGCCCGGGTGCCCAAATCGAAGCAGGGGTGCCCAAACCGAAGCAATCTTCATGTGGTTCTCTGCAAATTAATAGTTACGTTAGGATTAAGTTTATTTGACTGCGACAATCTTGAAATAGTTCCTGAGTTGAAATCTTGTAGCTTAGGTCAACAGACCTCCTATCCTGTACGTATCACTGAAGAGAGAGAACAGAAGATCAGGTCGACAACTTTGGTAAACCGATGATTATAATTCTCGTTCTTCCGTTGCTCGTTATTATTTCAACACATTTTATATACTTAAAAGTCCATCAAATAGTTAGTACATCACACATCATATCTCATAGATTTTTGAAAAAATAACTTAAATAGATATTTTAAAGGCAAAACAAAATTTCTTTGAACTTACATCTGAGTATGTAACTTTAGTTTTTGTATCTTTACATGAGTCAGGGACCGTTTGTCCAGATGATGTGTAATCACTTGACGATTCAGAACCGCAACAGTGAAACTACAAAATAAACCACAGTTTGTAATAGTATACCTCTTGTTGTATCTTGTCTAAGAATTTCTTAAAGTCCGGATTCTTGCTATATTCATTAACGGAGCTTTTAACCAAAGACAGGAACTGAGATTTTACTTCGTCTCTTAACACAGCGGCCGCTATTCCTGCCGCTATTTCAGCCGCAACCATGATTGACAGAAGAATTGCGTACTTTATTTTTAAAATAAATGTACATAGCAATTTACCAAGATTAGACAACAAGTATTTTTGGTACATGCCCCACAAAATCCGAGAAATCCAAGCAAAAATAGGAAGCATCCGAGTACTATTACGAAGATTACGAGACCTTGGATACTTGAATCTATCCCAGAAGAATAGTTGTTAATAGCAACTTGAGAGAGACTTCCAATCACTATCAAAGCAATTCCACATGCCTTTCAGAAAAAACATATTTCATCATATGTTATCTAACTTACAAAAACAAGGATATTAAATATCACTAAGAGAATCTGCAGACACTTATAACCACAGCTTAAAGATGCCATATTCGAACGGTTGCACAGAAACAACTTATGAAGTTTATATAGCTTCAGGGTCGTCTTTGAACCCTTGAATAATAATGGTGTAGATTAACAAGACTGTAAGTCATTAGGTAGTTTGTCAAAAAAGTAGATTCACAACAAAAATTCTCGAACGCACTCACTGCATTGAATTATTTCTGAAAACAATACTTTGTAGCGATTAATAAATTCTCAAAACCAATAGTTCTGTAAGTCTTCGAGATTAGATGATGACCACATGCTTTTTAATGGACTCGCTTAGCTGAAGGTGCTCAGTCATGCATCCGCATTCGACCATGAGTAGGAACTTCGTGCTCAACTTCTCCTGCAGCCACTAGTCAGTTCCGATCCGTCGCTTCCCGATATATCAATAGCCTATGAAATACACCTTCGAACCTCCTCGCCTCTGACTTTCAACTTTACTGGGTAGGCACGACTAATGATTCCTTTGTACTTGTTGAATGCTTGATTTCGAATTCTAAATACAGTACATTCGTTAGTGCTAGTGTAGTACTTCTTGATTCAATCGTGTTTTTTCTGGGATTCTTAGTTTGTACTATAATTCAATAACTCCTATTCATCATATTTGCGTCGCGAGCAGGATCTGTGATGGAATTGTTGGATATTGTAGCGGTAAATAATTCCCCGAAATCAAATAGCTCTGTAAGTTTTCGACATTGGATGCTGACCACAGTTTTAGTGGACTCATCTAGCTGAAGGCGCTTGGTCAAGCATCCGCACCAGATCACGTGTGGGAACGCCCTACTCAACATCTGCCTCAATCGCTAGCCAGATTAGTGCAAACGATCCTCGATATATTGATAGCTTATCAAATATATCTTCGATCTCCTCACTTCTGTCTTTTGAATTTACTAGGTGGGTGCGCTTCGTATTAGAAGGTGTTACTGGTTAAAGCGTTGTCAAACTCCGAATACCTGTGGCATCTACATTGGTGAGCCCGACGTGATCTGGTACGATTAGATGGTGTTTGGAGGTAGTCGACAGGAAACCCTGGACCCGGGTTTCGTGCTACTTGGCACTCGTCAGCAAGGTGTACCTGTAATCTTTGATGGAACTGGTGCTCCCTGGCGGATTCGATCCCGTGTCACCCAGCTTCACAGTCAGAGACGTTACCACTGAGCTATCCGGGCCGCGACCGACCTCCTGTAGGACTGAGATGTAATCACAATTGATTGATCACTGGGTGGTGACCAATGTCATGCGTGTCTAGTCCTTATTATTAGTGCAGATCGAATGCTACACAAAGACACCTTAGAACACATTCCTGTCATGGCTCTCCTTACTAACTGCTCTATATCAATGGAAGCACAGGACTTACAACAGTACGCCTGTACATCCATAAGCCTAACCTACAGTCTACTGCTATTTGACCCCCTCCAGGAATCAAAGCATTCGCGGCTTCCCAAAAGGTTCTCCTTCTCACTGAGACTAGTAACTTATTATAATGCAAAACGTTATCCGGAGGTTTGCGCTTGAGTATGTTTCACAAATAAACAGAGGAACTGCAACCTGTCTCAGTCAGGATCATCATAAAGTCGGTAAAATCTCTACCAGCAAGGTCCAGACGCGAAATAACATAAGACAATGCATAACCTACATTAATCGGAACTGTGTCCTACTGCTTTTCTATTAATTGCCATCCTGGATTCTTCGATCGTTGTTGCAGCAGTATCACCTAAATCTATTTTGTTGATTGCATATAAATTCGCAGACCTACAACTATTCTCACTCATTTTCCTCAGTCAGTCCATGTCGTCTCATGATATCTTCATATCCGGTGTTGTCCACTTCGACTATGACATTTCGGTCTCTCATTGGGATCGAGAATCTCGCTACGATCGATTGAAGCCCCACGTAAGAGTGTTCTTTATTGCCTTCGCCTCTACCATTGGTTAGTGCATAGCATAGATCGATGTTTTGACTGGCGATATTATAATACTTTAGTGAAACCTTTATTAATGGCGTTGACAAGGGGCCACCAATTAACGCCACCAGTGGAGAGTTGACCATAGATCCAATGTTTGAAATGAATGACTCACCTCTAGCAACACCCTTTGATAAGTCTCCGGGGTAATCAAACTTCAAGGAGACGTGAACGATGCAAAAACTAGTCTGGTCTATAGAACCGGGAGCAAATACTTGGCAATAATTACCTTCCAGTTTTCATAACTAGTGTTGTGATGAAATCGGTACAGAAAGCTAATACTGGTCCAATTACACATCAAAAGAAACGGAATACTACTTCGCTAAGAAAACTATAAGGATTTAAAGTGGTTGTTAGTTGCTTCAATAATCTCATCGGAACAGAATTCTGAACTGCTGTGCAAAATAGAAATAACACTCACAAGAGTAAGTAAAGTCTTGGATAAAGTCTTTTACTAGGTTTTACGTTGAACTTTGAAAGCTTGGGAATGCAGTAGAATGAATACTGGGTGATCAACTTCCTTAGTGAGTAGTGAAAACGACTGAGTGCAAATTGTGATTCTATAATGAATAGTAGTATTAGAATAAGAGCACTAATTAAGAATCCCAGAAATAACTCAATTGAGTCAAGAAGTACTGCACAAGCACTAACGAATGTACTGTATTTGAAATTCGAAATCAAGCATTCAACAAGTACAAAGGAATCATTAGTTCATTCAAACACCACATTCACCACAGCTTAAATTGGCGTCTAAGTATCTGCAATCATTTGTACGTCTTCTTCTTAAGTTCATCCTGTGTCTGTCCGACAGTGCATTGGATAAAATCTCTGTATTATTTGCTTCCTGGGATTGTATACAATCATCATGTCGGTTGAGTACTGAAACCACTGCTACCTAGAATTTCGACCATAGACATTCAGATTATCCTCCCCCACGAAATAATGTCGGATCTTCATATCCCCAAGTTATGAATAATGTGGCTTCATTTAAAACACGTTTCTCACATTGACTAGAGTAAACATGAGAAGTGACTTCATGATAAAAATAAACAGCAGTTGATATGAAATCATCCGAATTGTAATCAGAATCGAGCTCATTTAATACTTGTGCTTCGCATTGGGCACGTCTCTCACAACAAACAAATGCATTATGAAGATAAATAATATTTGATATGACATCAAGATTTGATTCTCCTGAAATAGTTTCCTCAAATTTATTAAGAATGTCACTGCAGAGCAAAGAATCATTAGAAAAATCAGCATCTATCAAAACTACGTCAGGTTTTTGATCATGATTAGGTTTATCCGAAAAATTTTCCTCAGGTTTGTAAGAAATTTCATCAGAAATGTCTGAATCATTAGGAAAAACCATATCTGGTACAATAACATGAGAAATCTGATATGTTGATTGATTAGAAATTGTTGTCTCGCAAGGATTCTGAGTTTCATTTAACTCTGAACTGCTATATGACTCTAAACTGTCTTTTGAAATCGTTGATAAAGATAAATGATCATTGTGAATACTTAACTTAATTGAAACAGAATTACAAGACTTAATATTAATTGCGGTGAGATGAACTGTAGTATCACAAACTGACTGAATATGTCCAATATCACCATATTTAAAGCACTTAGAATTACGAAAGTTACATGAATTAAAAGAGTGGAACTTGCCACAGGACAAAAATTGACCGAACTTGTGCCCATTTTCGTGAACTGCATCGCAACTCCTCAATGAATTACCTGCCTAACCTTGAGTATGCACTGGGATGAAGTGACGTAATGTAGTAGAACTTTTTATGTCCTCATGAATCATTTTACTAAATAACAATATTTTCCAACAAAAAAGCTGCGGAGGGATTTTCATCGTTCTCTTTCCGTTACATTCACTTTAATTGTGTTCTTGATAAACACCATACATTCTATTGCCATTTGTTACGATACGACGAGCCAGAATATACAACGATGTGACTTCCATGTAAGATCCCATAAATATGGCAATTGTATCATGACAAATCCACAATTCCAAGACTAGGTCTTTATTATTATTATTATTATTATTATTATTTGAACACATAAATATTGGTACAGGGGGGCACCAAATATATATGCGCCACACAAAACAATAATAATTTGAAGAGGAGAAAAAATATATATATTAAAAAAAGTAATGAACGTGGGGAATTATAAAAAAAAGAGGGAGAGAACAATGATGGGGAAAACGGAAGGGTACAATCAGAAGAAATCTTTCAGTAAAGGAAGATACAACCACTTTTTATGAAGAAAGTAAAAGAAGGTTACAGCAGGATCGCCACTGGCTTCTATTCTGAGCCATATCTGATAACATCTCTAGTCACGTCGTTACACCGTCTCTCGGACCCCAGCCATTATTATAGCATTACTATTAACGACATAGATCGTAATTCTACAAACTAATACTGTCTCAACACATACCGAACAGTGATTTCAATATTTATACATCAGGTATTCCTTCATCTATAACTGATCTTCTGGGACTGCATTCTTAGGAAGTTTGAGAACCGATATTCCATCATCTACATCGCTGCCTTAGTTTCTTCTATAGAATAGTGAGTCTTTGAAATTTTATACAAGAGATATTGGGTCTCTAAAGTACTACAACTCGAGAAGATCGTTTGACCTCTTATTCTTAACTCTGAAGAGTGGAGATCAAAGAATAACTAGATTAGGGCTCACTCATTGGAGTTGCCTCATGGTCTTTGTATGAACCGATGTGAAATGCTTCTTTCCTGAGCATTCTGTTTCAAATTTTCATGTTCCTTTCTCTCTGATGATGAATGAACAAATATTTGTGAAGTTGCATTGGTTTCTAACCGCACGATGTTCAAAGGTAGTGAACGCCAGTATGGCACGGTTCAGCCTTGCAGGTGTTGTCATCTACGTAGCAAATCCCCATTCATATTAAAATATAACATTCTATCCCCAGCCCAAATCTGTTCTCCAGAAGTACTATAAGTCATATTGCTGATTACCACGATATGGCGAGTCAGAATAGACAATGATCTTATAAAATAGGAAGTGACGTCATGACAGATCTACAGTTTTGGATTAGGTCTATTATAACAGTAATAAAAATATACGTACTGATACCGCAAAGGACCATAATCCTATATTTTTATTTTTATCATGTTCTTTTTACTTGTATTTCTTCAAAGGAAATCCTTATAGGATGTCCTATTATGCTGTATCCATGTTACATACACACATCTGAGAAAGTTCATATTCAAGTTGTATTAACATATGTCTTTTAAAGGTGTGTGAACCAACAGTATCTGCGTTAAATGTGTAAAATTGTTGTTTAGGCAGATATTAAGTGCATTTATCTTGACTATCAAAATAATGGACTTATCCCACGACTGTGTACTTGTCGTGATGTGACTAACTAATCTACCATACCTTAAACGAAAGTCACATATTTATCTACACTGACCTGTAAAATCATGGCAGTCAGCAGTATGATGTTTAATACTTCTGAAGAATACGTTTGGACTAAAGTAGGATAACATATTGCATATGAAAAGTGTGAAGTTACATAGAGTGACCACATCTGCATGGCCGAGCCATGACATACCGATTAAGTCTTCCGCGTTCGCCATCTCCGACCCCTCTAAGTGTTAGATGCTGAATACAAATCTTCTCAGTTATTATATATTCAGCTTCAAAGATAATGTGTTAAGAAACCATTACCACCTCAAATACATTCATTCTCATTCATTTAGTTAATGGTCTGTGCTTATTCTATTGCTCCATTAGTGATCTAATTTTGTCGAGTCGTTTGCTTTATCAGATCTATTATGCTCGTTGTTTCGAACGTTTTTTATCTTATTTCAAAATATATATTTCATTAAGAGCAATCAGGGCAGATGAAATGATCCACTAAGTTATAATCTTTCTAAATACCTCTTACTGCAACCTTCAATTGCCATCTGATATTTGGCCTACGGAGGGATCTAATGCAGTAACTGGCACGTAGTTTCACTGTAGTGTATGATCATAGTCAACCGCAACTTGACGCTACAACTTTACACATGTTTAAGCATCAAGCAAATGTCTTATTTGTATTGTTCATAACCTCGTGATTACTAGCAAAATATAAAAGTACGTTGTTCATATAATTCATTATTCAAATGAACATGTTTAGAGACTCCCTATAACAAATACCTTTTTTTAGGTTTTTGATAATTATGCTGGTTTTATTGATTCTTAAAAAAATGTATAGTTGGTATTCGTTTATTTATCCTAACCACATCTTCATACAGTCCATATAAGAAGGAAACATAATATAAATATCATCTGATGCTCCTTCAGTATTATTCGAATGTAACTAGTAATGGAATTAATAATGTATAATTTAAACTATTTGGAACTTGTAAAGCTTAAACTTATCATAGGATTTTACAATGAAATACAAAGAGACATAAGCCATATTTTACCCTACAGATAATTTTCTATATTCTTATGCTTTTATATTTTCTTAATTAGTTGCTTACTAATGTATTTCAGTTTAGAACATAAGAACATAATACATTGAAAGAGTAAGATTACACTATGGATAGCAATGAAATTCATAGCCCAGATTTTGTTCGTTTAGAGATTTATTAATTAGATATACCCATATCTTAATGTCAATGCTCTCATTAAGATTTGAACTATGTACCTATCTCCTCAAACTCCAACATATCAGAAGCTAAGTTCTATTCAAAATATATCACAATGAACTGATATCATCTGAAAAGCATTGGAAACTAACACTAAACTAATGTTTCATTCTAATTTATTATAACTCTATGTACAATTAAAACAAGAAACTGTGAATGTATTACTTGTACATTGATCAGATGAAATCCTTCAACTTTGTTTGACATAATGACACATTATAATACCAGACATGAATAGAAATTAATCACTACTACATAATGCAAAAACATTTAACTATATGACATGAAAATATTTAATAAAATGTTATACTACTTAATGTGTATAAGTAAATAACATGAGATCACTGAAAAACAGATGATATTACTTTTAGGTTATGAAATCTTGGTGTAAACAAAAAACGATAATGATAGTCATAAAAGCAATCAAAACATTATTGTAAATAATGCATTTGTCATCTAATTAAGCAAATACGAATAGAGTGTAAAAGGATTCGAACAAATGTGTTACATCTTCTAACATCTATTGAGTTATCATTTTCTATTGTTTGAAAAAGAATGAAAAAGAAAAAAAAAAGAAAAAAACGTCTTGATAAGTGAAACTTTGAAAAATTCTTAAAAGCATCAGTCTACCGAAAGTGATACAACCCTTATATTGAAATTGGTCAATCCAATTTCAAGATTTCTAATGATATTCATCAAGAGATCTGAGATAAAGTAAGGCTATGTAGTGTAGCCATCCTTCCTGATTCCTATATTTAATAACATAAATAATAAATATTTTCTATCTGGTCTTACTATACAGAAAATCTTTGAAAAAAAAACCCAGTCCAAAATGGATGAAAGTGATGATAGATAGGGTAGTGGATAACATAGTCCAAATAACTTCAGTTGTTCTATCAGATAGAATGATGATTACAAATTTGTAAAAAAAACACTTAATATGTTTAGCGTTTGTTTTCCTCAGAAGAATTATTAGTGAATACCGGCCTATGAAGCGGAATAGTTATGTTAATCAATCACCTTGATAATCATTATTATGTAAATCTCAACGGCGTCTGATGTCAGAAGGCAATAAGAAGCGGCAAATATTATTTATTAGCGGATAGCACAAATCACAAAGCTACAAGCACATCGACAGAGTTAAAAGCAGAAAAGTGAATGTGTGTATGCGAGAAAATACAGAGGTGAATTTATAGTCAAATTGAATAAGGCACAGCTTGGCAAGTGAAAGGCTAATAATAAGGTTCGAGGACATGGGAAGACAATCATTCATTGAGCGATATTTGAGCTATCAACATTTATGCCAGAGAGGTATGTGCGTGGCTGTCATGTGATCAAGCGTACTCGTTTATACAGATAACATACTGGTTATAACAGTACAAAGAAATAACCGAATGGTTACTGTTTGAATAACATTGTCTGTCAGTTAAGTTAATGAAAGCGCTCAACAAAATTTAGCCACAATCGGATTTGATTGTAGAAGCGTTGCTATTAATGTACAATAATATTGACAAAATCAAAGTTACATCGAAGATGCTTAACACAATGTTACATTCTCATTATTGGTTCATTACAATAGTATCAATGTTAAATTATCAATTCAACGATTTGATTGAAGTTATCAACAATGAGCAAATCTTGTTTTCCATGGGACGAATTTCACTTTGTGTAGCATAAGTAGACCACAAACCATTGAAGTTATGGCCATTGGTAAAAACATGACCAGTATTGAAATAATGTAAGTTAAATAGCATTGGAGATTCGCGTCAAGCATTTCTGCGCAACCCTGAGGAAAGGAAAAATGTCAAAATTACATATATACATTTATACATACACTCTATTTGATTAACATTTCCATAGAAGTTCACAGTGAGTACGTAATGTTCCACAAATCAAATGAACACATCTAAGGAGACAATTCTAAATGGTTCCCACCATTCAACACATTTCCAACAATATTTAGATACGTGTTTCGACAAAGTGTTATTGTTAGGAAGGAGTGGTGGTTGTCAGGTCATTGTTCGTGTATACCAATTACGTTGTCATTTTCATGGTTTTAACATCCTTTATATCTTACAATTCTTTGTGTATTAATTCGAAATAAATTCCGTTTACCAATAACACTGCATGCAAACTTATGTATCATTGAATGCGTCTGTTGGGAAGAGGTCTTTCAGGTTTGGATGCACAAATAAATCATTTGACAGAAGTGTTCATCTTCATTCCACACCTCCAGTCATTTCAAGTTTTAGTTCTAAGTCCATCACAATTTTCGGTTTTCACATCACTAGTCTAAGTTAGAAGAGTCTTTTGCAAGTTGAATTGAAATCCATCTTGATCTACTTATACCAGTTTAGTCCCAAGATCGGACTTGACACTTTCAAATAAATTGAGTATTGAGTATTGAGTTGATAATCAGTATACTATTTGTGATATCCCAGTGAGTTAAAAATTGTATTTCTGAAGTACTTTGACTTAATGTAGGTCACTTCTTCAGAGCAAATCAATGACCAAAATGTAAGTTACATAACTGTAAAAAGTACAGAGGAAACAATGCAGAATATTTTTAGTATTAACAGACTCGATTTAATAATTGTCACAAGGATATCACTGAAAGCATATTTAAACATAACCATCCTTCTTTAAGTAAAGATCCTATTGAAAATTCTTGAGTTGGTACTGGGGTTTTATCTCACCGTCAAGGTACGACATAAGAAATACAGAGGATGTTAAGTACGAACAAAATTAAAGCCCTCTATAAGACAACCAACATTCCAAGGAACGCTTTAGCTAGAATAACAGATGAGATCTTATTCATATAAACACGAAATTGTTTCTACATATTAGGCTTGGTCGATTGTGATGCGCTATACATTCAAACATCTTTCTGTGAAATCTCGAATCGTGACAAGGAACACGTCAGTCACACGAAAGCGCATAACACAGTAGAGTTGGAAAATTTACGGGGTAAATCAGCAATTGCAATACGATGTTGATATTTCGCATCGCAACAAAACATAATTAGAACATCACAACAAGTACAAATACAAACAGAGTCATCACTCAAAACAAACAGAACCGTGTTATCGCATATGGGTAAGGTTAAGGACAAATTGCTTTTCAACGCATCAAGGGGGTTTCAGTTTTCGTTTAGTGAAGGCTTCAATAAACCTTAGTATATATCCTTGAAGACTTTTATTATAACACTACATAAGCTGACTTGATATCAACCTGATGATCAGACTACATGAAATGTTTCTCAAATGGAAGATGATAATGTCTGTCTATTCTGTGATCTTATTTCACCTGGTGTAATCAAATTGTTCAATATGTATGGCGCAAATAGTTCATTACATAATTCTGATAAACTTTCTTTTCTCATCGCATTATCCACATAATCAGTAATCAATGTTATAAAGAATAATGAAACACTATGAATGATTTGTAATGACAACAGAACACTTACTAAATTTAATGAATTAGACACAATTAAAAATCTCTTCGACCATTTATATTGACATTCATCTGATGGTTTCTTACACATTCTGATATACAATGGTAGATATATAGAATAATTTGTCAAGTTGATATCATCCAATTCACTGTACGTTCTTTTGTTCTTCTCTTTACTTTATAACTGATCATATAATATAAAATATCAAATTATACATTAGTCTATTGTCATCATTATCTTTTATTAATAATGTTCTTATATATTTCATTAATGTTTATCATTGATTTCTTTCATAGATTTATAACCTTGATCTATTGTGGAATGTGGTTTGCATGGAGATAATAAAGAATTTGTTTAATCATTAGTTGAATCAATGTCACAGATTGTTGTGTCAATAATAACTGATTTTGTTTTATTTTGTCTAAAACTATCTAAACAAAAGAATCTGAAAAAGACCAAAAACAACAACAACAACAACAACAATAACAACAACAATAACCACGGCAACAACAAGAAAAGAAGAAAAGAAAAAAAGAAAAAAGATCATTGTACAAGTTCATTCAACATTCACTTATCTTTTGTTTTCAAATTATCTAATATCATTATGTAATACCGTTTTCTGTTTCTTTTATGATGTAATTAATTTGGAATGATATAAACAATAATATAATTAGTAGTAGTTATAATAACCTATTATCACCTCATTATTAATGAATAAGATATCAATGTTTATTCAAGTCTTATACACTATTGTTATAATATCAAAATAATATTGATATGATTGAATGAAGAAGATTCTCAATTTCATTGAATTTTCTTCATTTTCTATTACAACATATTCAAGTGATGAATAAACCAAATTCAGGGGAAAGTACATCATTTAATAATAATAATATTAATAATAATAATAATAATGTGTTTACAAATGAGATCAATTGTTTGGTGATAGATTGCATGGTTGATTACCTCAATCGGCTTGTTTGATTGCTTTCAAATGAATGGTTATATAAACAAGTAGTATAGTGGAGTAAACATCAGTAGGTAGTTAAAAAACAAAACGTTGCATCACTTAAGTGAGGTTACCATGTCGATAAGCATTACATCGTATGTCGTTTTGATGCATAAGAATCTAGTCCAAATCTGCTGATGATAATAGCCCCTGTAAAACGAATTTATTTAATTCCAAACATCGTTCGTTTTTCTCCCTGTCTTCGAATTTATAAAGAGAGCAAGTTGCATAAATTCACTTCACAGTAACAATTATCATACCATAAATACTGATTAGCTTACAAATAGCTTAAATGGATTCTTAGTAAGGAATCGTAAACTGTGTCTGTAAGCTCACTGGGAGCAAAGCAGTAACTTATTACATGAGAATAGGCCGTTATTCCAAATCCTCATTGCAAATAATAGCCTAATAACACACATATGTTAGTAATTTCCTGTCTGTATGCTCCGACTAGCATCTGAAGTGCATTTGTTTCCGGCTTCAGATGGTTAATCACTGAATGATTGCCAATAGTTATCAGCTAGCCACTCATATAAAGCAATTTTAAGACTACTGAGAAGTGTTCAATATATGATTCTTAGGGATTTCAGTGCACTCTTGTATGACGCGTTATTAAGTTTAAGATTGAAGCAAGAAGTTGTAGACCTACATATATATTTATTTAGTTTGAACTCACTAGTAAAGTTCCCTATAAGTCATTGTCGGAATGTTTACACCTGATTCGACTCAAACTTACTTTATCCGGTATCCGAGTCAGAGACTTCTTCGAGACTATTTGGACTACTGGTTTTCTCTCAAAGAATTAAGATATCAACATTGATTGATCGCTCTTAATTAACTGCTATCATGTCTCTCTAATCCTGTAGTGATGGTCGAGTTCTATGTGACTACCACTCTTGCTGATGCAATATTATGGTAGACACTGTTTCGTAGTAAACAGTTTTGACAAACACTAGATGCTTACACACTGACTATTCTTAAAACAAATGTTCAATCAGTCATTGGTTTCTCACATTTTCATCGAGTTTGTTACAAGTGGTTTCATCATTCTAAATTTTAAAAAATATAGGCGGTTAAGCACTAATTCGCAAGAATTTCATACTGTGTCAGCAGCATTGTACTTACATAGTTATGTATGCCCATTACATACTACTTCTGTTGCTATGTCACTTCAAAATACCAACATAATTTCATTAAAACTAATTGCAACAGATCGAACCCATTTTTTAATCACGTTAAACTTTGATTGTCAATTAATTAAAATAAACTAGCTGTTCTTATTTTCAACGAAAATTGAATAGTAAACGATGTAATGAATTGCTGAATTAAGATCTCATTGTAGTTACACACTTTTGGTTTTAAATGGCTGAATAGCTAAAGTTGATCTCTGATGAAAAACTACAATTTTGCCTTTCTAGACTGAATTACGGTGGACTTTTACACATTGTCATTGTGCATCCTCTAAAACAACCCTGAAACCTAGAAAAAAGACGATAAATGATCACGATTCTCCTTCACGGGTAACTCGAACCGAAATCAAATCCATTTGATAAACATAAATGTTATTCCACTGGTTTGCTGTAATTACAATCATGTCATCTGGTGATTTAGTTTGCTACCTCTCATGTTTGAACTCACTCTCACGGCTAATTGGCTAAACGAAGTTTAAGAGTTGTAATGGTTCAAATTTACACTGCTGACTACTAATAGGAAAACGTGCATCAAGTGGTAGTATATTACCGCACTTCATCATTTTTTTCTCTAAAGCTAGGGAATAAGAACACACCACTCGGATTCACAAACAGAAGTTTTTATTATCATCATCACAAATGTATTGTAGTTAAATAGCTATTGAAAGTCAGTAAGCACTCGGTATCTGTTTCGCCCAGAAATGTGACTACTTAGCAATGCTCATCTACTAGTGACCAAACACCAGACATTTAGTCTCATGCACAGACGTACATTTATCTCGTGAAACAAATAGAGTGGTCTTAAATTAACGAACACCGTTTTCTCTAACTCCATCTAAACCTGTTTATTTAATATATTCCAGCGATCAAGTCATAATACTTACGTGTTTGAGTGAGTTTCAGGTCTTTAAGATGATCAAAGTTTAAACGAGTAAAATGATCAAAATGATCGACATTATCGTAACATTATTTGTCAATGGATTGTTTTATTTAGAAAAAGTTCTAATGATTGTAATCTATATTTATTAATTGTCAAATGTGAAGTTACAGAAGTAGTAGGATGTGAAGTGTCTATACACTTTGCTAACACAACTCCACATTTGGTAAGAAGCAGCGTATCGGTATAAATCATTCTAAATGATCAAGAAAGACAAGTGAAAGAAGAAATCTCGAAAACATTATTTAGATTTTATATTTTTCGTCAATATCATAATCTTAAATACAGTAACTTGGAGTTATTCATAAATTTTTATAATGTTAATTAAATAAAATACAAGACTCTATTATTTGTTTAATAGATGACAGTAAAATAAAAATAGAAAGAAAAAGAGATTTAATTATATCAATTTTAAAGCTTTTGGAAAATCAATCGTAGTGTTTAAACCTTCAATAATTTTAATCTTAGTCAGAATCACCAGCTTTGATAGCTCGTATAACACAGATAGCGAAAACAATACACATTAATTGAATGATAGCGAATACAAAGGCCACTACTAAAACGGTGATAATATACTTTTCAAAGAAGGCGATTATTTTGCATGAACAACCCTGAAATTGAAAAGAACATTATCACGTTTAACTAAAACAGAGAATAAGTTGCACGAAATAATTGCCCTATTTCTGATGTTGGAAGTCAATGTATTTAACATCGGATATGTGGTATACTAGAAACATGGTTTGCGTTTTAAAAATGACGGGAGATAATTAGTGGTATACATGGGTGTTTCGGAGTGTCGTTCATCAGTTTGAATGGTCAGCAACGTCCATACCATGCCTCGCCCAGAAGCAACATACTTTAGTAGCCAGCAAGTGGACACAACACTTGCTATTTGACGTGCTCTTCAGACAAATGCAAAACTCACTGGTCAAGATCATCTATCCATTACTGTGAAAAGTAAAGACGTGGGTCTAATCACAACCATAACGACTAAGCATATATGTCGTCGTGCTAATAATTGTATCCAGTACGCAATCACTATTCTTCAGTAAATACTGACTCAAGTAACAACGCCGATCAGTAGGGATGTGATCAGACATGTTTCACTTAAAAAGCAGATTTCTACAACTATGATCAGGTACATTGCTCAAACACACAAGCCAAAGTGCCATGCTCATCACGTTTATGGGCGATATTGAGGCGAACGTTTAGATGTATAAATATGAACCATCAGATTTAGTTGTGGCTTGAATTGTTTGAACTCTGAAGTGTGATTTTGAAAACTTAATAAAATGACTAATCTTAACGCCTGAGTATTAACCAGAATTTCAAGATGGTAAATAAAGTTGAATATCAAAGATTTTTAACGCAGTCTAAAATTAAATGGTAGTGTTCATAATATCTACACACTAGTAATATGTTGCATACCAGAACTTTCTGTAGACATTCGCAATCATCATGTGGTTCTGTGCAAATTAATAGTTACGTTAGGATTAAGTTTATTTGACTGCAACCATCTTGAAATACTTCCTCAGTCTGAAATCTTGTAGCGTAGGTCAACAGACCTCCTATCCTGTTCGTATCACTGAAGAGAGAGAACAGAAGATCAGGTCGACAACTTTTGTAAACAGTGAGTCTTGAGTAGTCACGTTGGCTGAAGAAAGTAGAACCTTGAAATTCACTGTTAATAGGCATTTCGTAAAGTATCTAATCTGGATTTCAAGCTTGTTCAAACATTCAAAACAGTTTAACATTTAGCTTTCACTCATGCACAATGATTGTAATTTTCAATCTTCCGTTGCTCGTTATTATTTCAACACCATTTATATGCCTGAAAATGCATCAAATAGATAATATATCTCACATCACATCTCATAGATTTTTGAAAATAAACTTGAGTGGATATTTTGAAGGCAAAACAAAATTTCTTTGAACTTACATCTGAGTATATAACCTTAGTTTTTGTATCTTTACATGAATCAGGGATGGTTTGTTTGGTCGATATGTAGTCCTTTGACGATTCAGAGCCGCAACAGTGAAACTGCGAAATAAGCTACGTGTTTTAAAAGCGTACCTCTTGTTGTATCTTGTCTAAGAATTTCTTCAAGTCCGGATTCTTGTTATATTCAGAAATGGAGCTATTAACCAGAGATTGGAACTGAATTTTCACTTGTTTTCTTAGCACAACTACCGCTACTCCTGCCGCTACTTCGGCTAAAACAACGGCTGACAGTAGAGCTGTATACTTGATTTTTAAAATTAGTGTATGTAGCAACTTACCAAGATTAGACAGAAAGTATTTTTGGTAGCCAATCCAAAAAACCCAAGAAGTCCAAGCACAAGTAGGAAGCATCCAAGTGCTATTACAAAGATCACAAGACATTTAATATTTGAATCGATTCCAGAAGAATATTTATCAATAGCAATTCGTGAGAGACTTCCAATCACTATTGCAACAATTCCACATGCCTTTCAGGAACAAAACACTTTATCAAATGTCATCTAACTTACACAAACGAAGATATTAAATATCGCTAGAAAAATCTGCAGACACTTATAACCACAGCTTAAAGAGGCCATTTTCGAAAGGTTGCACAGAAACAGCTTATAGAGTTTATATAGATTCAAGGTCGTCTTTCATCCCTTGAATAATAATGGCGTAGCATAACAAGACTGTCTGTCATAATATAATTTGTTAGAAAAATAGATTCACATCACTATTACTCGAATGCGCACACAGTATTGAATTATTTCTGAGGTGAAAGATTAGTTTGGCTGCTGTTTGACGTTCGACAATCTGCAGATATTTGTGACCTATGTATTAAATGATGATTACTTTGTACTTGAATTCGCGCTTATTACAACCACCAAATATAATACGTTCGCTTAGGAACATATAGTTCTACTCGCTGTAATTTGTACTATTTCGAGAATACTTAATCAGCACATCAATTCGAATACTCCTAATTATTATGCCTGCGTATTTTGTGACATGTATATTCAGTGATTTTTTGCAACGAGAGCTGTTATCATTTTCTTGTCTAATATACCATTTATATTGTACCGTAATTTGTCGCCTTCTTGTGTTGCTCATAAACAGACACTCACGTTTGTAGTGGTAATTCTTTTTATATACTATTGGTAACTTTGCATTTTGTTATTTCTTGAACAAGCTCTTTTTCTGGGATCCACCACACGTTGCGTTATTATTCAAGCTTTTCCAGGTGGATGTTACTATAAGAGTGAATGTTTTTGAAGACCGCACGAGGCAGCTCAAAATCTGGTGCATGACTAGAAAAGATATTAACGGTGGCAAGCCCACAGCTTATCTCCTGACACTGATTGTCAAAGAAACTCATAACCTGCTGAAGCATCTGGCTCTTTCAAAGAAACAGATTTCGTTGTCATATGGGTATCACAAGTAAATACTTTTTATTCGTGAGCATTCTGTTATCTTTGAATGCAAAGTTAGATGTTTGCAGTTTCTAATATATGTGATTTTAGTACTCCAGCTCGTAATATTGATTTACCCGAATGCCATCTTTATTGCTTCGATCATTGGTTGAGTAATGCCACCTAAAGCAATTTTGTTGAATGAACATAAGTTCGCAAATCTGTAGAAGTTTTGGTCCACCATTACATTAGTATTATTCTATTACTAGTCCTAATCCTAACATTGTAGATTTGTCATGATATAACTTTACAATTTATAAGATCTTACATGGAAGTCATATCATCATCTTCACCAACTCATTGCACCTTAACAATAACCAGTACATGTTGGAGAACAAGCTTAAGCTAGAGATAGAACTATGTATTCGTTGTCATATGGGTATCACAAGTAAATACTTTTTAGTCGTGTTCATTGTGTTAGCTTTGAATATAGAGGAAGATGTTTTGAGTTCCTTATAAATGTGGTCTTCCTGCTCTTGGTAGCATATTGTCAGGTCCTACTGCTTTCTTAATTTTGATTTGCCTGATTACCATTCTAGCTTCTTCGATCGTTCGTGGATGTGTCACCTACAACTAATTTGTCGAATGCACATAATTTTCAGATCTCTAATCATTCTCGCTCAATTTCTCCAGTCAGTTTATGTCGTCCCATGATATCTTTATCCCCGGTGTTGTGTATTTCAGCTTTGACGTTTAGGTCTCTCTTCGGTACTACATCTGGATTGAGAATTTCGCTATAATCGATTAAAGACCCACGTGGGTGGTCTTTATTACCGTCGTCTTTACCACTGGTTAATGCATAGCGTAGTTCGTTGTTTTGACTGGACGTCTTATCGCGTTATAATCAACAGTCCACAGGATGCAGCAATGTACGGCGAAGACACCGAGGAAAGAAGGGAAAGCCAACAAACTTTGGTTATTTATATAAAAGAGTACCAGATAAACGAACAAAATCTCGAATGTTCTTAGTTTTTTCACAGTCCATTTGATTTATTACCGGACCTTGTTTGTATAAATCACTGGCAATCACGCTGACATTTTGTTGGTAACATAAACCATTTTCAGAAACAAGGTCACCAAGGAAAATTTTTAACCGTGTCACAGTCTTATTGTAGTGATAGTTTTACGGGAGCCTATTCCACATGGTTGGAGAGTGAAGTTTAAATACTTCTGAGGTGACTTTTGTAGTTTCTCGAGACTGATAGAATATTCTTTTTATGGTGCGATGTCTGCGGTATGATATTATAGGGTCTTTGGGGTGATGTAACTGCCTAATCTACAAGATCTTACATGGAAGTCACATCATCATCTACCCAACTCACTGAACCGTAACAATTACCAATACATGATAGAGAACAATCTCAGGCTAGAGATAGAACAATATATTTAATATGAATAAAAGATATAAAGTAAAATTCAGGGACCACGCGTGCATGGTCGAGCCATGCCATCAGATTAACTCGGATTAATTCAATTCATCATCCCCGCCTTCTTCATTCTTCTGTATTTCTCCGCGTTAATTGTTGAATGACTATTTCCCAATATTGTCTCGTGGTAGGGTCCAATACCACTACAGATGCCATGAAGTAATAAGTAACACTTATGCGCCGGTAGATAATGAAAATTCTGATTGAATGCGTCTGATCCAAAAAGATTACGCCTTGGTTTTTTGACATCTTTGTTGACAATCCTTGTTGTCGGAGTACAACGAAAAATATTTTGTAATTTTGCTCTAAACACCTTATGTTTTCGTCAAGTCATTATGTCTGCACTTGCTATAAACTAAAATAGCATGTTCAAAGATAAATATGTATATTAATTAGATGTGCTCAAATGAATGGATCAAAATTTTTCGAAACAGTGACATTAAGGCAAGTAGAACTAGATGGGCACAAATGAATGCCTTATATTTACGATTCAAAATCAGCGGGCGATCAAGTAAAAAGGAAAAACCAATGCGACCGTCATAGCCTAAATGAGCACCTAGATTTCTGCAATCGATTATAATACTTCTTCCACTTAGGTTCATCGTGTCTGTCCGTCTGTGTATTATATGTAGACTTTATATGACATACGACATTCTCTGTAGTACTAGAATTAACAACCGAAATCTGAATAGACTCGTATGGTTTGAAGTTTCATTTGATCATCATGTCGGTTGTGTGTACACAAATCATCGATATTGAATAATATATATTTCTGCAAGGTCAGGTACATGCCATTTTTATAGGCATGATATACAAATTAAAACACCTATTGGTTCACAGTACTGCATCCTAAGCAGGGTTTTAATTAATATAATCTATAAAAGCGAATACCAGTTCATTCGCTCAGATATACTGAGTAGTCGTCCAAATATTTTTCAAAGTGCGATAGCGTCCACGTTACACACCATATCCAATCTCGGCATAATTGTGTAAGGATTTTGGTCTTTCTTGATATTTACGCAGTGCGACTTTTTAAGTTTATAGTTGTTATAAAGTATACTTGTACAGCGCTTGTTGTGAACTATGACATTGAGAAAAAGCGTACGTCTAGTTTTTCCAGATGTCCGAAGTTCCATATCTGTGGCCTCAGAACAAGATTCTTAAAAAAAGACAAATCGAGGAGCAACAAGGCACTTGGATATGAATGATAAACAGTACTTAACAGTTAGAGGTATGATAAATTATTGATTAAATTCATACTAGCTCTTGTTAGAGTAAGATAAAGTCAGATGCTTTAGATGATAAAATTTAGTAAGAAAGAACAATGAGTTTTGATGATAATAATAATAATATATTTCTGCATGAGCAGGTACACGCCATTTTTACAGGCATGATCTACAAATTATAACATTTGTTGGAGCATAGCATGCTTCCTAACTTATTAAGTTTATAGTTGTTATAAAGTAGTCTCGTAGAGTGCTTGTTATAAACCATGGCCTTGAGTTGACGCATACGTCAAGTTTGTTCCAGACGTTAGAAGTTCCATAGCTGTGCCCTCGGAGCAAGATTCTGAAGAAAATAAAAAAGAGAAACAGCAGAGCAACAACGCACTTGGATATGGACTCCAAACGTTGCTTAACATTACGTAGAACAGACAAAGGTATAATAAATAAGATTAAATTCATATTATCTCTTGTTAGAGTGAAATAAAGTCAGAGGCTCCATTCAAGAGAATGTAGTAATAAAGAACAATGAATTGTGATATTCAACAAGTTGGAGTAAGCTCATATGAAGGAAAGAAAGTTAAGGTTGGTACAGGGAAAGTTGTTTATTAAAAGGAAGTGTGCATATAGAGGGTGAAGTGTTGAAAATATTAATAACTATATCTTTTGTTGTCTGATTTTTTCTTTCTTTCTTTCTTTTTCATCCGATGCCAGCCACACAATCCATGTGTAAAAGTCCGACTTAGCATGTTATAGGTTGTCTTAGTAGAATAGCTAATCCAATATAAAATTGGAAACATGAGTTTGAGTGGTGAGCGTAGGAAGATAATCTATATCACAGATTGATTGACTTATGCTCAATCATAGAGAGCCTGATACACACAAAATGTTCTGCCCCACAAACACGAGTGGATTGAAGTCATCGCCCTCACCATCAATGCTTGCTGGTCAGTAACTCCACCCTCCCTCCTTTTGTGATGTTAGGCTCATTTAAGCTTATTTTTGGATATATATCATACCTCACACAATCCTCTGTTTGACAATCTGTTGGAAAACACTATTTCCATAAGTACCATTTTACAAGCTTATCAGGCAGTTACAAATTATGAACTGTGGGTATGGCATCGATGCAGTGCTTTAATTGATTATAGTATAAAGTTTAGTTTGCCTATCAAAGTATAAGCATTAAGAGGGGTGTAATTTAGGGTAGTAGTTTAATAAAGCGGGCGGAAAAGTATAGAAGTATATGGGTTGTAGATAAGGTAACGAGTGGAGGAATATTATTAATTGCTAGTCAACATGGTGTGCAGAAGAGTAAAAAGCAAATAAGCAATAAACAAGGATAGACTCACACTAACTTGGTGCTGGTGTTCTTTTGTGTTGTCCTAACCAGTTGATGGGTAACAGGCTTCAAAGATGCAGTTCGATCGGTAGTAGGCAGTCGATTGCGCGGTTCTCTTGACTTTTTAGGGTGGTAGTGAGTGTCTCCTAGCAACTGAGTTTAGTTTAACAGTATCAGCAGGTCCAGTGAGTTACCTGTCTACTTTAAGTGAAAAAATAGAGTGGGAAAAGTAACTAAAACAACTGCAAAGTAGGAAAAATAAGGCAAACTGAACTTGGAGTCCATTTTGGTTTAGACATGTAGAGAGCCTATGATATCTGAGTGGGGCGCAGATCTGTTCGTATGTGTTAGATCAGTGCAAATGAGGGCTTGATCAAACAGCCCTACAAACGTATGGAATTCATCTGCCATGCGTATTTCGGAGGGGAGACTGTTCCAAATTATTGCATATTTGATGAGGAAGAAGTTTTCTTGAGTTTTCGATCTGTATTTCTCAACTTTGACCGTAGATACTTTGTTTCGAAGTACATATTCATGTGAATTTCGGGCAAGAACTATATTACATGTTGAATAAGTAAGGTTTTTGAGTAGTTTGAAGTAGAGAATCAAATTAGACCTAAGCCCTCTCTTCCAAAGGGGTGCTATTCTTAGGATTTGGCATCGGGAACTGTAGTCAACGACTGATTCAGCCCTAAGTATTTTGCGGGTGAAGTCTCGTTGTATTCCTTCCACCTTTAGTATATCAGATAGGCGTAGGTTGGAAAAGAAGAACGAGCAGTATTCAGCGATAGGTCTTACACAAACTTTATAAAGAAGGATTTTGGATTCATTTTTATAGAAATTACGGAGAATGAAGCCAAGCAATTTCCGCATTTTAGATACTTTGGCTGAGATATGTTCAGAGAAATTAAGACGTTGTGAGTAGTGTACCCCTAAGTCAGACCACAATAGTCTGCATGAATTCCCTGTCACGTCTCACACGATGCGAACAATTAAGCATTCTTTGAAGATTGACTATTTGATTTACAATATTTACAGCAATTGCTTGCTGTACGACATATATCTGGATTTGTCTCCTGCCACCATTATATGTGTTTTGCCAAGGATTTAATTTTCTCAACGCATAAATATCTATTTTGAGGATTATCAAGAGTAGAGTCATGCAAGGAAAAACAAAACGATCACTTGGACTTTTATTACCATCAGAAGTATAGGATAACATATTCCCAATTGAACAGTAGACAGTAAATCTAAATTTCAGATTAGCGTTCTAACCTTTTGGTATAGCGTTGAGTATGCATCGAAAGTATCAACGATTCTCTCCAATGAGATATGGACGTCTCACCAGTAAAAGTTGCACTAGAAAACAGTCTGAAGTGTTGATAGGTTTATCTTGTGATGACTGTCAAGATATAAAGTCGACATGTTGAATTTAGTTGACACTTCTGTGATGAGTTGTGTAGGAATATGCACTTACAGCAATACTCCGTCGTTGAACCACACCAGATGAAGAACGTGCCTAAGGTCTCTTAGGTTGATAAATAAACTTTAAGGCTTCCTGATCAGCAACAAAGGTGAATTTCTTTTCAAATAAATGTTTATGAAGTCGTTTAACAGCCCAAAACACAACTGATGCTTCCCGCTGTGTTTATTAATAACCTTGTTTAGCAAAAGTTATTATGACTGGAATCCAGATAACTGGTCTACCATCCTGCTCCAAAATTGTACCAATACCTACAGGTGATGCATCACTAAGAACTATAGAATGTACTATAAGTGAACGCAATTCAGCGTTCTAAACACGATTTGAAGAGGTATTTCGCGTAATAAATCAGCTTCAATAACATTGGTTCATGACATTCCACTAGACCATAACAGCTGTAATTAAGCAAAATGTTTTGCCCAACAGACATGGGCGAATTGAAGTTATCTTCCCAACTCCACCCCCACTCCGTCCGTAATTTTAACCTCTCTTACGTTTGTGGTAATTATGAATATTGGTTTAATCAAAGCCCATCGTTGAAATATACTGCCTGTACTAGATCCATGTTACAAGCGAATCAGATGGCTAAAACATTTGTATTATGGGTTAGACATCCATTTATTATATCACACTGCTATGAAAATAATTAATGATAAAGGTTTAAAAACAGGTCAGATTACATATGATTTAAAGATGGCCAGTTCGAATGGCAAATCAAAAGATGTGAATAAGTATAAGGTTGTAAATTTTTCAGTGTAAGAAAAATAAAACACTGAACAACCCACAAGATTTCGGGACATTTTGAGCGGTCTTAGTTGGTCATTATCCATAAGATTGGTGAGTTATCTGTCTACCTGAATGAGTAAAAAGAAAATACATGACACTTAGAAAGAACAATGTATCTTTAACCATTGGAGAGATTCGGAATCAGAAAGTGGAGGTTAGAAATATAAAGCCATGATTATTAATCAAATGAATACTGAGAGACGTTAAACCGTGTGTCCTGTAATTTAGTTATATTCATAAAAACAACAATAGGGTTCGTTACACTCTTATTCCATCAAGCTATTAAGTGGTCCATAATAATGTGCCTCATTGGTGGGTGGGAGTTCAAGGAGAGATTGAAGCTCTTAACAGTCTAGAAACAGGGTTATTAGCCTTTTGAATCTGCTAAATGTTTCATATTTACGGATAAGCATTGGCAACCTGCCCCACAATAAACTATACCATACTGTGAAAAACTTACAACGCATTCTTTTTGGTGTTTTATGGTAAGTAGTGTATATACGTTGTTGCTTAGTCTATGGGCTGGGTCGTGGATCATCGTTGGGCAAGAGGTTAGAAATGAGAGTCTATATATTGCTTTGCAGAGAAATGTTAGATTGTTCCTCAGCCGACGGTGCCGTAAAGATTCTAAAGATAGGCGCCTACATTTATCTGTGTAATTGAAAGTGAAGCAGTGGGCGTGAGAAGCGTCGTTGAACATCTTCTACCCTTATCTTGTCTTTGACAGGATAAAAGATCCGCATTCAAGGGGAGGTCGTAGACATATTTTGTAGAAAGTTAGCTTAGCCTCTGTTGTGAAGAAATTTCTCATTATGATACCGATTTGCTGTCTACATTTAGAAATAATAGATGAGGCATGTTATTCAAAGTTCAGACTTCTTGTGTAATTAATTGCTAGATCGTGTGCTGATTTGAGTGTCCAGATTCCACCTTCATTTTGAGTGAAGTTGTAGTTCATAGGGATGCTTTCTAAAGTGCATGATCCCACACCTGACTACCTTAGTTACTATTCTAGGTGATGAGAAACAGTCATTGTACTTTACCATCTGTTTACGTTCTGTTAAGAACGAAGCAAACCATGAGTATAGTGTGTTGTTTATTCCGACAGATTTCAGTTTGACGAGAAGCCTTTTGTATGGGATTTTATCAAAAGCTTTCTTAAAGTCAAAGAATAGGACTCATACAAGCAGTCCGTTGTCTCGTTTCATAGATGAGATTATTAGTAAGTAGGTGTTGGACTACCGCCACCTTAACTGCTATTTCTATCACTCTAGATACCGCTGAAGTAATGTTTATTGGCCGGTAATCGTCAGCATTTGCTCCAGGCCCTGTTTTAATTTTCGGAATGATATGTATAGTTTTCCAAGCAGTAGGATAACACGCTGTAAAGAGTGATATCACAGATAGTTTGAGAAGCGAAACACACATATCATCACCCCCACGTTTTAACATGCCGACTTCTGCGAGCACGACGTGAGCGACACACGTGCACAATTCCTCTCAGTAGTCAAGGCACTACCGTGCCAATTCAACAGGTACTAACACATAGTAATAACAATAATAATTTATTCTCAAATAACAGTTTGTTACATGAGGCATACCAGTTTACAGGCAAGATCAAGTCGTTACAAATGATAAAATTTCCAACCGTAGTAAATTAATCAGGTGAGTTTATAATTTATAAGACATGAATGTAGATGGTTTTAGTCAGTATCACAGCTGGCGCGCTTCATAAAAGTTGCGTTACGACGTGCAACTGATGGTCGATAATAGATTCTTGTGCAGTTGAGAGCTTCTAGAAATTGCAATCTCATATCCCTCAGTTTCATTTGCTTTTATTAAAGTATTTATTAAGCAGGAACATCCTAATAAGTCAAAGAAAATAAGTGTAAACAAGGTAAGAGTAGATAAATAACTGACAAATCGAGGTGGTTCAGAAAGAAACTGAAAGTATGGGAATATGGGTAGTTATAAAATGTAGTGCTAAAAACAGTATTATGATACTCGCATGGCTGTCTCTCTTTTTGTCGACGCCATTGGAGCATTTTTTAGATTTTATGGGGTCTTGAGTAGGCTTCGTTTTTATTATGTTTACTAGTGATGTTTTTGAAACCTACGAGGCACTTAAACTATCTATTCTTAAACGCGGAGATCTAACCGGTCGACAAAGGTTAGACCAACTCCTCAATAGCATCTACCTTCAACACAGTTCTGCGACAGACATGTTGCAAAGAATGAGAGAGGTTATCGGCCATAGAATGTTCGATGATGGCCTGTTCAAACGAATTTTCTCATCTGAACTTCCCCAACAGGTGCAAGCCGTACTAGTCTCTTTTCAAAACAGCGCCGAAGACGAGCTGGCTGCATCTGCCAACCGCATCTTAGAAATCACGAAATCTAATGTCTAGGTTTTTACAGTCAAAGAAAAGCCTCAAACGACCCAGAATGACATTTCAGAGTTATGTCATACACTTACGCGTAATGACCGTAAACGGTCCCACATCCCGCGAAGAAGCACTTCAAATAGGCGATCTGTCTCTAGGCCACGAGAGACGGATAACCCCGACTGGTGCTGGTATCATCACCAGGATGGAAATTCCTCCAGAAATTTCAGAAAATCCTGCAATTTTCTCAACTCAAAATCCATCGACACGAAAAATGTTTCGGGAAACTTCCATGCCGGCATGGGTTAACGTCGACCGTAGCCGACGAACATCGTCTTCCGTTATACTTCACAGATGTGATAACGAGAGTTCGCTACCTCGTCGATACTGGCGCAGAAGTTAGCGTTCTTCCAGCGAATTCCAACGACCGGCTTCACGAATGGGTTTTAAATCTACAGGCGGCAAACGGAAATCCTATAGCTACGTATGACGAAAAGAACGTTTATCTCAACGTAGGTTTACGCAAACCCGTTCACTGGATCTTTGTTGTTGCAGATGTTTCTATGCCAATCATTGGTATGGACCTGCTACAGTCATCGATACGCGGAGGCTAGTAGACGGGAGTGCTAATTCATCTGTTTGCGTAACTTCTTCCAGTTGCAGGTTATCTCCAGTCACAATTAAGCACACGATAGACCCATTCTACCAATCACTACTCAATAAGTATTCTGACATTTACCAGCCGCAACCGAAATTGCTGTATGTAACCAGCAACATCACACTTCACATCACGACTACAGGACCATCTGTATTCTCGAAAGCATGCCGACTGGCCCCCGGGAAGTTAAGGTTGGCGAAGAACGAATTCGACCATATGATAGACTTAGGAATCATATGACCGTCAAATAGCCCATGGCCATCTCCGTTGCACATGATCCCTAAAAAGGACAACTACGGTTAGCGTCCAACTGGTAACTATCAGTGATTGAATGCAAAAACCATTCCCGATCGTTACCCGTTGCCCCACATTCACGATTTGACAGCTACCTTGAAAGGTGCAACTGTCTTTTCGAAAATTGACTTGGTAAAAGCTTATAACCAAAATTCCTATGGTCAATGGCGATATCCCGAAAGCCGCTATTATAACGCTCTTTGGACTCGATGAATTTTTGCGAATGCCTTTCAGTCTGAGAAATGTGGCACAGACTTTCCAAAGGTTCATAGATGATGTTTTTCGAGGCCTTAATTTCGTACATGCATATGTTGATGACTACTTAATAGCAAGTCCGGACAGAAAATCACATCTCCAGCATCTAGACCTTGTTTTCGACCGACTACAAAAATATGGCATTACTGTAAACATTCAGAAATGCCAAATCGGAACCGACTCCTTAAGACACTATCGATGCGCAAGGTATTCAACCCCTTAGAACAAAAGTGGCGGCCATTCTGGATTACCCAGAACCAACCACCATCAAGCAATTGCGCATATTTAACGACCTTGAAAGTTTTCATGGGCAGTTCACACCAAAATGCGAGTCCCTGATGAAACCTCTAACCAACCAACTTCGTGGAAATGCGAAATCAATCAAGCTGGATGACACCCTGCGAAAAGCATTCTCCACAGTTAAGGAACGTATCGCTCAAGCAACCATGCTTGCTCATCAGGACACTGAAGCATCCATTAGTATGGTAGTAGACGCATCCAACTCAGCAATCGGAGGAGTATTACAACATTCGGTTAACCACTCCTGGCAACCTTTGTCATTTTTCTCTAGAAGGTTGCTAAACACTGAATTGAGGTACAGCACATTCGGAAGAGAACTCCTACGTATGTATTGTGCTGTCCGGCATTTTCAACACTGTATCAAAGGCCGTGAATTTGTAGAATTACGGTCTACTATGATATTAGCACTGCTCTAATAATAGACCTAATCCTAAAATTGTAGATTTATCATGATGTAACTGCCTAATCTATAAGATCTTACGTGGAAGTTACATCATTGTCTACACCGATTCATTGCATTGTAACAATTACCAATACGTGATAGAGAACAAGCTTAGGCTAGAGATAGAATATATTGGCAGAGATTATTTGAGATAAACAAAGCGGGATTATAATTATAATGAAATGACCCCGTATAGGGATATTTTAATAAGTCGCCGTAAGATAGTTAGTAATAGCCGTAGGTTAATAACATTTAATGTTTAGAAATATTAAAAACAATCGATATTGTAAAAATGTTAAAACTGGTATTATATTTAGTTCAAACTATGAAATAAAATAACGTTTATATCAGAAATTTGTCAATGAGTTGATTTTCAATTGCATTAGTAGGCTAACTGAAAGAACAAAAGTATAAGCACGGAGAAGAATTCCAACTAGTGTTCCAGTTAGTTTGATATGGTTTATTTAGATATGGGGAGATTTTCTCGACCTTATTTTAACTTGATTATGATAGAATCTAGTGATACTACTAATACATATGAATGGTTATCGAAAAATGTTTTAGTGCGTGAGAAGTGATAATTATGTGAATTTCGGACAGATATACGAAAGCAAATCGTAAAACATGAGTGTATTCGTAAGAGACATGCTCAAGACTCAATGTTCTGACTTATCATAGACTATTTATTTATATCTACACCTAACAGCTAAGCCTATGTGCTACATTTCTAGGTGACGTGGTGCTTCATGATGTATTCGGCTAAATAAGTTTTTACAAGATGATTAACAGTGAGTGATGCTCATGTGATTATCAGGGAGAACATAAGTTGTAACCAAGGGGAGTACATTCCCAAATCATGTCTATGATAATGGCCTGATCCTTAGTCAGTTTTGGGGTAAGTTCGACATTGATGTTTTCAGTTTGCAGGAGATTTGCTCGACTGCTTATACTGATTATTTACATGCATGTTTGTGTCGCTAAACCTCCAATTAGACTGACAAGGTTTTGAGATATTTACTGTATGAGCGACTGGTAGAGAAACATACTGAAAATCATCTGTAATGGATGAAGATACCGAGGAAACAACACTATTTGATGATAATTACAAGTCAATTTTCTGACCGATTTTGTTAATAAGTTCATCAATTTTATCAATCATATTACGTGATTGTCAAGATATGATAATGCTTTATGACGATGTCCTGAAATCATTATGTTTATCTAGCTATAGTGTTGATTGAGGATTACCCAGTGAAAAATAAATGCTGTTGCTTTGTGTGACTCAAAATTATCAGAAATTCGTAGCGTGAACGAATCCGAGTTACCTGTTTATATTACTAATGGTAATTTAAATATATTCGTGTACATAGTGTTAATTTTAATAATAGGCTTTGCAGATTTAATTTTAAATATTTTTTGTCGAACAACATGAGAATTTAGTTATTAAATTAGTGCAGTATGATAATACCTAGATTTGGTGACTTTATTATCCCTTATATGTTCGTCTTTTTAGGCTACTAATACACTAGACCAATTCGTAAACCCAAATACGTATAGCAGTAATGTCTATGACGGGTTTATTGAAAATGTTTAAGGCGATTCAGATGATTTCTAAATTTAAGAGGCATAGAGATATAATGCAATGCAAGTACGGGCCAGATTAACATGCAGGTTGTTGAGATATATGGCAAATTGAAAATAATAAACAGGGCCAAAATGAAAAATATTTTTCTAAATCGAGACGAATTATGGAATTTCAGTTAAGAATATGATGAGTTATAAACTTTACATAAGACGTCGCTGTAGTTAACCTAGCGATATTTATAAATGTGTGCAAAGGGAACTAAAAATAAGAAATGCCTTTAAACAGCACGTTTTCTTAGTAGAATGTTGTGGTATAAGAGTATTAAATATTTCTACTTGGTCCTGGGAGTGGCTCGTATGAAATATACAAAACCAGTCTAACAGAAAAAATCTAAGTTCAGAAGTACTTAAATCATAATAAATGAACCAGGGAAGGGAAAAAGTAAAACTCGCCTGGGTTGTTTTCGCTTCCAAGTAATGATGATTTGAATGGGACAGTAATTCGAATCTGGACTATACACGAGATACTGTCGACTAAATTATTGGATTAACCCAGCATTGAAAACTGGATTTGTGTAAGTTCAAAACTAATTTAAGCCAAATATGTCGCATTGCCTGACGAACAGTCTAAACGAGATCTAAGATTGCAGGAAATTTATAGTTCAAACTTACCGTAAATTTCTGGCATTTGCATCCTGTTTGGCCATGGAACTCAGCAATTGGAAATTGGGCAGGCAATGGTCGGAAGAAAAGATATTGCAGGATAGTGTATAGTTTAAAAATAGAATCTGTTAAGTGAAGGAACACTAAGAATCAGACCCAGATAACTACTTAGTCATCGATTGCATTGTTAGCCAATGTATATTTAGGTCATTTACAGGTCATATTTGTTAGAGCTTGATGTTGAAACAAATTTCTTTCGCTGAAGCATGTAAATGCGGCGAGACTCTAATTTAAGGACGAGCCGATCAGAAGCGTTTGAGCCAGTTCAAGGTCATGGGGCCAAGTTTAACGCGTGATGTCACATACGATCGGTTTACAGCGGATTTTAGAGAAGGGGTTATTATTGGGATGGGACTACTAAGAAGTTCTTGTACCTGTGACTGCGGTTATGAAATGACTGAAGTAAAGTGTGCAGGCCACCGCGTGCTGCCGGGTACTACGATATATACGATGACTGGAGAGCATATAGATGTCTTCAAAGACTTGGATATGTCCATCACGCTGTAGTCCACAAACGTCATTTCGTTGACCCTACAACCCGGGTTCATACTAATAGCATTGAAGCGATGTGATCAAGATTGAAGGAGTTTTTAAGACCATATCACGGCTCCAAATGTCGACTATTATGGAGCCATATGGATAAGTTCTTATACCGTATGCAATATGATTTCAAAACATCTGAACCTTTGTCAAATCTTAACAAGTTTTTAAATCATATAAAAGAAGTATATCCACTGTAATTCTTTAGTTTCTTCTAATATATTTTTACTTTATGCTAACTGTTTTCCGATTGGCTAATATTCTCATTGTCATTTAAAATTCGTTCAAAGGTCGTCCCTAAATTAGAGTCACGCCGATTAAGCTAGTAAGTCATGAGTAATAATCAATATAGCGTTAAGATGATACATATGAGCATTAATCAGAGGACTATTACAATAATGGATTTACATAAGTAAATATCTGTCGAAAAAGTTAAAGCACTTTAACTTTCCATTGGAATATGAATGAAGAATAAGAGGTTGCGTTTCTTAAGTCGAGCTCACCAATGTAGAATTACGGTCAACTATGATATAGGAACTTTAAATGTTTAGGCATTTTTATTAGTGCATTCTCTGGATAAAACCACCTACTCGCTGTCACTTTATGTTAATACCGTCCCCAGCTAGTTTAACTAATTTGAATATCATCAGCAGTATATCACTGTGTCACATGACATACGCATTTTGATAGATCTGTTTGGCATATTTCGGTAATTACTGCTTTGTTGTTCCGTGCTCTCTGTTTTCGTTTTAATTTCTCTAGTTGTAGATATTTATCATTAAATCGATCTGGCACACGAAATGACCTTAATTACATCGTTTATAAATCAACAGACAGTCCAGTTAAGAAATATTACATGTTCCCGGCTGATACATTGGATCGCTGTAATACCCAAACAATTACTGAGCTAGTAAACTTAAAACTCATAACACATTGTTTGTTCTGTACATATAATGATATTTATATCAAATTGATCATGCCTGTAAACTGGCGTGAATTCTGTAATTATAATTTTTTCAGAATATAAATTATTATTATAAGCACTGCTCTAATAATAGACCTAATCCTAAAATTGTGGATTTATCATGATGTAACTGCCTAATCTATAAGATCTTACGTGGAAGTTACATCATCGTCTACACCGATTCATTGCATTGTAACAATTACCAATACGTGATAGAGAACAAGCTTAGACTAGAGATAGAATATATTTAGTATGAATAGAAGATAAAAGATCACACTCAGCTGGGACCACGCCTGCAAGGCCGAGCCATGACATCCGATCAACTCGGACTAATTCAATTTATTCTCCCCGGCTTCTCCATTCTTCTGTATTCCTCCGCGTTAGATGTTTAATGTCTATTTCTCATATTGTCTCGTGGTAGGGCCCAATGCCACTACAAATTCACCATTTTTACCGACCATAAACCTCTTACTTTCTCTTTGATCTCATCTTCAGACAAGTACTTACCTCGTGAGTCTTGACAACTGGACTACATTTAGCAGATTACTTCAGACATTCAACACATTTCGGAAGCGAACAGCGTAGTCGCAGACGTCTTATCTCGAATAACGTCCTTGAACAGTTTTCAAGTAATCGACCTCCTTTAATTCGCTCAGCTTCAAAATGAATACATTGATAATCAGTAGGAGTTATCGTAAACGCCCCTTAAACTGCGAATTAAACAGATAAGAACAGGAAAGAAAACCCTTTTTTGTGACACATCTACGAGTGGGAATCACCCAATCGTACCGAAACGTTATCGACGCAACGTCTTCAATACGTTGCACAAACTGTCTCATCCAGGTGTTCGTGCACCCATCAAGCTCATGACAGAACGGTTTTGCTGGCCTTGTATGAATAAAGACGTGAGGAAGTGGGCACGCTTCTGTGTAAGCTGCCAGAAATCTAAGGTTATTAGACATAACAAATGTCCCTTAGGCTCGTTTTAATCTCCCGATGCTCGCTTCGACCATGTTCATTTGGATTTGGTAGGACTTTCACCAGATTCAAATGGATATTCTTATCTTTGAACCGGCATAGGACATTTGACTCGATAGCCAGAAGCGGTAGGTATCAAGGAAATTACTGCTGAAACAGAGACCCGTTCCTTCGCCGAAAGATTGGTGGCAAACTTCGGCTGCCTTTCAACCATCACTACAGATCGTAGACGCCAGTTCGAATCTGAACATTTCCGTCGTCCTGCTTCACTATTAGGAATCACTCACTTCCGAAATACCGCCTTGCACCAACAAGCAAACGGGTTGGTAGAAAGTTTTCACTGACAACTTAAAGCGTCACTATAATCCGCAAACATTTCTCAGTTCACTGACACTCTTCCGCTCGTCTTATTGGGTATTCTCAATGCAGTGATAGCTGACATTGGATTTACTGCGGCTCAACTCGTTTATGGTACGACCCTTCGACTTCTAGGAGAATTTGTGGATCCTTCATCCTCTTAAATCAACACGGATCTAACCTCCTACACGTGTAGGCTTACAAACGCAATGCGTTCAGCTAAACATATTTTCACTCAACCTCCATCAACTGATATTTTCATTCAACCTGAGTTATGATACAGTACACATGTTTTCGTTCGTCGAGACTCACATCGACGACCTCTCGAATGAGCATACGAAGGAACCTTCAAAATTCTTCTGGGCGAACCCAAGCACTTTATAGTCGATAAGAACGAAGCTAACGATAGCATCAACATCAATCGCCTCAAAGCAGAGTATTTAAAGGGAAATCCTATCCACATCGACTTTCCTTCGGTACAATCAAACAACACGACCGCTACACTTGTAATACATCATTCGACAGCCAACACACATGATGATGCTCCGACAGTATCAGATAAAAAACTTAAGACAACGCCTTCTGGAAGAAGAGTAAAATTTCTAGAACATTTAAACGATTACTGCACATAAGATACAAGTTTGCATTTTATATCATCTCGATTTTCCCCTGTACTATATATAATTTTTAAAAAAAAACACCGGATTTAATGTACTTATCGATTTTTTATTTTATTTAAAAAAACAAAAAAACCATATTGCAAAAGTCTTTTTTAAGCTATTACGTGCATATGAGTTTATTTTCCTTTTTTTCACCAGCTTTGCATTTTACGCGGGTGCGAGTGTATTACAACATGCATTGACAAACTTTTTTTCTTTTCCAGGACGGCTGGAAAAGAACGACGAAGTTTACGAGTAATTGAAATTTTCATTGTACTTTTTTTGTCCTGTTGTAATTCGTGGTCCCTCATAGTAAGGAAAGAAAACCAGACGCTTCTAAACCTAGCAAGCTATCAGAAGAGTGTTTACCAACGACATACTCGTTGGGTTTAAACTTCGGGCTGGCGACGTCTCATGGTTATCAATACCCCACTAAGGAGAGAGGGATCTGTAGCGGTAAAAAGATCCCCAAAATAAATATCTCTGTAAGTTTTTGACACAGGATGCTGACCACATTAGTTTTATTGAACTCATCTAGCTGAAGGCGCTCGGTCATGCATCCGCACTACATCACGTGTGGAAACGCCGTGCACAACATCTACTACAATCGCTAGCCAGCTTAGATCAGACGATCCTCGATATATTGACAGCCTACCAAATATATCTTCGAGCCTCCTCACTCCTGTCCTTTGATTTCACTTAGTGGGTACGCTTCACATTAGAAGGTGTTACTGGTTAAAGCGTTGTCAAACTCCGAATACCTGTGGTATCTTCAACACAATATTGAGCGTGAGGCCAATGGTAAAAACTAAGTCCAGGATATTTCGATTTCTGGTAGGGCTACTGGTATACTGAGTTCACTGTCTAAGCTCTAGACACTCAATAAATGATTCATAACGTTTCGAAGCCTTGACTGCGAAGCAATAAATTTCGGGCGTGTTTATGTCACGATAAATAAGCTTGGCTGTCAATGTGAGGGATGATGTTATTTTGAATACCTCAGATAATTACAATCGGCGGCCTGCTTTAATATCTGGGCTACCTGTTCCTCCCATCTAGATATTTCGTCAAGTTATCTGTTTTCTTGTTTGTTTTAGCACATCATTATGTACATTGAAGTCACAGCCTACTCAGCCACGTTTATAAAATGTTTATAAACTTTCGCTATAAGGGTTACAAAAAGGTGCAATCAGCGACATCATGGTGGCTAACAATATGCATTGAAACGAATGAGCATTATTCAGATGTCGATAACTGAACTCCTCAATTTTAACTGGTCATTACTAAATACTTATCGTCAGAATGGATCATGGTATAAGAAAAGGAAACTTGTTGAGATACTTTATACTGAGAATCCTATATTGTACCAAAAATATAATGTTGAATGAAGCTTATAATAATAATACTGCTATTTCACATATTGATTCGTTAGGTTGACGGTAGACACAGACAAACAGTAAGGTAACGGGATTTGACAGTTTAAAACAGTCCAAGCCGAATCCTTCAGCTTTTTGAGAACAGATATGTCGCATAATAGTGTATTTAGGATAAGGGGAACGTAAATAAGGCACACTCGGCCTTGTCTTTTCAATTTATCACTTCGATATAGAAAATAGTTACCAAGAGATATACCTAGGTCAGAAGTAAATAAATAATATATTTGTAATATCCCAATGAGTAGAAAAATAAGATTTTCTGACATTTCGTGACAATCTACTCAATGCTCAATTTATCTAAAATTCTCAGATCAAACCTTGGTAATGATACCTACATTATGTCGGAAATATTTCTACCCATCCATGCTTCAGATGTCATTGCAAGTGATGGTTCATGCATGGATACGAACAGGGTCAAATTCGTTTTTTTATTGCAGATCGACCTAGCGTTGATAAGACACAGATTAAACAAATGGCCTACTAAGTTTAAGTGAGTAAGAGTACCTGGAACAAAGTTGTGGTAACTCTCGCGGGTGTGATATGGGTTTAATGTGGGGGATTGAATGTTCTGAGGGGGTGATTTCAAAGAAGTCCATCGAATTGAAGAAACTTAAGCAGAATTCATAAGCATGACTCTTGTTTCGCACACCACTTAAACAAATTGGATGTCAACATTTGAAATAAACCATTTAGGAACAAGACGGGAGAGGTATTTCAGAGCACCAAATAATGTATGTAGTTCCGTAAGATTTTTTGCGGACAATGCATTTTCTGTGAAACTAGTCACTTTATATCCCGTCTAGAACTACTGCCGTCAACTAAGTATACAAGATATTTGAAACCAGATACACAGAATGATTACTTATTTAGAGTCAACGTACTATTCTCCCCAACTAAACGAGGGAATAAAGCAATCAACCTACGGTCGTGGACCACCTTATCTTTTATTTATTTTTCATCTTTTTCTTCTTATTGTTACTTATTTGGCGATACATACACAGTCGTTCTGTCTTGTTCTGTGTTCACAATCATGCGTATTAAACTTATAACGCATCTAACGTTCCCTTCATTTCTATTCCTTTATTTTCTCCCTTTCCTTCTTTCAATTTAACTCGATATTTTTTTCAATTACACGAAACCTGTTGTTTTCAAACATGGGAAACATCATGCTAACTTTATTGAAACTAGTGTATTATTGCATTTCTCAAGAAATCTGCGTCCCTTATAACTACTAGCCTGTTTAAATCACTCTCCTCTCTGCAGACAGATAGCATTTCAAATATATCTTCAAACCTGTTCATTTATTATTAATAATAATAATAATTTATTCTCAAATCACAGTCTGTAGCATGAGGCATGTCAATTCATTGGCAAGATCAAATTGTTACAAATGATACAGTTCTCACTGCAGTAAACCACTCAGCCGTCTTGGTAAGTTATAAGATATGAATATATATGGTTTTAGTAAAAAAATAAGTGTAAACAAGGTATGAGTGAATAGAGAACTGTATAAATGAAGGTGGTTTATAAAGAAGCTGAGAGTATGTGATTTTGTGTAGTTATGAAATATATTGCTGTAAACAATATTCTGATAAGAAATGACTGTTTAATTTTTAGTCAAAGCTATTGGAGATATTTTTATTTCACACGGTTTCAGTAAGCATCCTTCTAGCAAAACATCTAGATTTTTATGACTTCTGATTCGACTGAGTTGACATACTTCAATTATAAAGTGTTACGTGTGCAGTCGTCGTCAAAGTCTCAACATCTGTGGTATTGTTAACTGCCATGTGGCTCAGACATGCCGTTTGTGATTCCTGAAATAAACTTCTGCGTTTCCGAAACAATTTATTTTTACTTCGGATTGTTCGTCCCAGTAATCAAACTAACACAAATTTCGGTTTCCAAGTGATTTCCGAAAATGCGCTTTGCTATCAGCGTTTTCATTTTCAGTATAACGTCTCCAAATTTCAAATAATTCTGCCGCATCATTCTAAGTAACTTCGATCCTTTTCTACACAGTCAAAGCAAACAAAATGCACACAAACTAATTCTACACGGTGTTCGCATTCGAGTAATAGTGATGTGAATCTATTTTTCTAACAAATTACATTGTGACAGACAGTCTTGTTATGCTACGCCATTATTATTCAAGGGATGAAAGACGACCTTGAATCTATATAAACTCTATAAGCTGTTTCTGTGCAACCTTTCGAAAATGGCCTCTTTAAGCTGTGGTTATAAGTGTCTGCAGATTTTTCTAGCGATATTTAATATCTTCGTTTGTGTAAGTTAGATGACATTTGATAAAGTGTTTTGTTCCTGAAAGGCATGTGGAATTGTTGCAATAGTGATTGGAAGTCTCTCACGAATTGCTATTAATAAATATTCTTCTGGAATCGATTCAAATATTAAATGTCTTATGATATTTGTAATAGCACTTGGATGCTTCCTACTTGTGCTTGGACTTCTTGGGTTTTTTGGATTGGCTACCAAAAATACTTTCTGTCTGATTTTGGTAAGTTGCTACATACACTAATTTTAAAAATCAAGTACACAGCTCTACTGTCAGCCGTTGTTATAGCCGAAGTAGCGGCAGGAGTAGCGGTAGTTGTGCTAAGAAAACAAGTGAAAATTCAGTTCCAATCTCTGGTTAATAGCTCCATTTCTGAATATAACAAGAATCCGGACTTGAAGAAATTCTTAGACAAGATACAACAAGAGGTACGCTTTTAAAACACGTAGCTTATTTCGCAGTTTCACTGTTGCGGCTCTGAATCGTCAAAGGACTACATATCGACCAAACAAACCATCCCTGATTCATGTAAAGATACAAAAACTAAGGTTATATATTCAGATGTAAGTTGAAAGGAATGTTGATACTTTATTAGGTTTTCTTCTTTTCAAGCGTTCAAGAGATTTGATGTGGGATGTTTTATTATTGCAATAAATCTCTTGTACCAGCTATTTGAAGGTTGTTCAAACCAATAAATTGTGTTGAAATAATAACGAGCAACGGAAGAGTGAAAATTACAATCATTGTGCATGAGTGAAAGCTAAATGTTAAACTGTTTTGAATGTTTGAACAAGCTTGAAATCCAGATTAGATACTTTACGAAATGCCTATTAACAGTGAATTTCAAGGTTCTACTTTCTTCAGCCAGCGTGACTACTCAGGACTCACTGTTTACCAAAGTTGTCGACCTGATCTTCTGTTCTCTCTCTTCAGTGATACGAACAGGATAGGAGGTCTGTTGACCTACGCTACAAGATTTCAGACTGAGAAAGTATTTCAAGATGGTTGCAGTCAAATAAACTTAATCCTAACGTAACTATTAATTTGCACAGAACCACATGATGATTGCGAATGTCTACAGAAAGTTCTGGTATGCAACATATTACTAGTGTGTAGATATTATGAACACTACCATTTAATTTTAGACTGCGTTAAAAATCTTTGATATTCAACTTTATTTACCATCTTGAAATTCTGGTTAATACTCAGGCGTTAAGATTAGTCATTTTATTAAGTTTTCAAAATCACACTTCAGAGTTCAAACAATTCAAGCCACAACTAAATCTGATGGTTCATATTTATACATCTAAACGTTCGCCTCAATATCGCCCATAAACGTGATGAGCATGGCACTTTGGCTTGTGTGTTTGAGCAATGTACCTGATCATAGTTGTAGAAATCTGCTTTTTAAGTGAAACATGTCTGATCACATCCCTACTGATCGGCGTTGTTACTTGAGTCAGTATTTACTGAAGAATAGTGATTGCGTACTGGATACAATTATTAGCACGACGACATATATGCTTAGTCGTTATGGTTGTGATTAGACCCACGTCTTTACTTTTCACAGTAATGGATAGATGATCTTGACCAGTGAGTTTTGCATTTGTCTGAAGAGCACGTCAAATAGCAAGTGTTGTGTCCACTTGCTGGCTACTAAAGTATGTTGCTTCTGGGCGAGGCATGGTATGGACGTTGCTGACCATTCAAACTGATGAACGACACTCCGAAACACCCATGTATACCACTAATTATCTCCCGTCATTTTTAAAACGCAAACCATGTTTCTAGTATACCACATATCCGATGTTAAATACATTGACTTCCAACATCAGAAATAGGGCAATTATTTCGTGCAACTTATTCTCTGTTTTAGTTAAACGTGATAATGTTCTTTTCAATTTCAGGGTTGTTCATGCAAAATAATCGCCTTCTTTGAAAAGTATATTATCACCGTTTTAGTAGTGGCCTTTGTATTTGCTATCATTCAATTAATGTGTATTGTTTTCGCTATCTGTGTTATAAGAGCTATCAAAGCTGGTGATTCTGACTAAGATTAAAATTATTGAAGGTTTAAACACTACGATTGATTTTCCAAAAGCTTTAAAATTGATATAATTAAATCTCTTTTTCTTTCTATTTTTATTTTATTGTCATCTATTAAGCAAATAATGGAGTCTTGTATTTTATTTAATTAACATTATAAACATTTATGAATAACTCCAGGTTACTGTACTTAAGATTATGATATTGACGAAAAATATAAAATCTAAATAATGTTTTCAAGATTTCTTCTTTCACTTGTCTTTCTTGGTCACTTAGAATGATTTATACCGATACGCTGCTTCTTACCAAATGTGGAGTTGTGTTAGCAAAGTGTATAGACACTTCACATCCTACTACTTCTGTAACTTCACATTTGACAATTAATAAATGTAGATTAGAAGCATTCGAACTTGTTCTAAATAAAACAATCCATTGACAAATAATGTTACGATAATGTCGATCATTTTGATCATTTTACTCGTTTAAACTTTGATCATCTTAAAGACCTGAAACTCACTCAAACACGTAAGTATTATGACTTGATCGCTGGAATATATTAAATAAACAGGTTTAGATGGAGTTAGAGAAAACGGTGTTCGTTAATTTAAGACCACTCTATTTGTTTCACGAGATAAATGTACGTCTGTGCATGAGACTAAATGTCTGGTGTTTGGTCACTAGTAGATGAGCATTGCTAAGGAGTCACATTTCTGGGCGAAACAGATACCGAGTGCTTACTGATTTTCAATAGTTATTTAACAACAATACATTTGTGATGATGATCATAAAAACTTCTGTTTGTGAATCCGAGTGGTGTGTTCTTATTCCTTAGCTTTAGAGAAAAAAATGATGAAGTGCGGTAATGTACTGCCACTTGATGCACGTTTTCCTATTAGTAGTCAGCAGTGTAAATTTGAACCATTACAACTCTTAAACTTCGTTTAGCCAATTAGCCGTGAGAGTGAGTTCAAACATGAGAGGTAGCAAACTAAATCACCAGATGACATGATTGTAATTACAGCAAACCAGTGGAATAACATTTATGTTTATCAAATGGATTTGATTTTTGTTCGAGTTACCCGTGAAGGAGAATCGTGATCATTTATCGTCTTTTTTCTAGGTTTCAGGGTTGTTTTAGAGGATGCACAATGACAATGTGTAAAAGTCCACCGTAATTCAGTCTAGAAAGGCAAAATTGTAGTTTTTCATCAGAGATCAACTTTAGCTATTCAGCCATTTAAAACCAAAAGTGTGTAACTACAATGAGATCTTAATTCAGCAATTCATTACATCGTTTACTATTCAATTTTCTTTGAAAATAAGAACAGCTAGTTTATTTTAATTGATTGACAATCAAAGTTTAACGTGGTTAAGAAAATTGGTTCGATCTGTTGCAATTAGTTTTAATGAAATTATGTTGGTATTTTGAAGTGACATAGCAATAGAAGTAGTATGTAATGGGCATACATAACTATGTAAGTACAATGCTGCTGACACAGTATGAAATTCTTGCGAATTAGTGCTTAACCGCCTATATTTTTTAAAATTTAGAATGATGAAACCACTTGTAACAAACTCGATGAAAATGTGAGAAACCAATGACTGATTGAACATTTGTTTTAAGAATAGTCAGTGTGTAAGCATCTAGTGTTTGTCAAAACTGTTTACTACGAAACAGTGTTTACCATAATATTGCATCAGCAAGAGTGGTAGTCACATAGAACTCGACCATCACTACAGGATTAGAGAGACATGATAGCAGTTAATTAAGAGCGATCAATCAATGTTGATATCTTAATTCTATAAGAGAAAACCAGTAGTCCAAATAGTCTCGAAGAAGTCTCTGACTCGGATACCGGATAAAGTAAGTTTGAGTCGAATCAGGTGTAAACATTCCGACAATGACTTATAGGGAACTTTACTAGTGAGTTCAAACTAAATAAATATATATGTAGGTCTACAACTTCTTGCTTCAATCTTAAACTTAATAACGCGTCATACAAGAGTGCACTGAAATCCCTAAGAATCATATATTGAACACTTCTCAGTAGTCTTAAAATTGCTTTATATGAGTGGCTAGCTGATAACTATTGACAATCATTCAGTGATTAACCATCTGGAGCCGGAAACAAATGCACTTCAGATGCTAGTCGGAGCATACAGACAGGAAATTACTAAGATATGTGTGTTATTAGGCTATTATTTGCAATGAGGATTTGGAATAACGGCCTATTCTCATGTAATAAGTTACTGCTTTGCTCCCAGTGAGCTTACAGACACAGTTTACGATTCCTTACTAAGAATCCATTTAAGCTATTTGTAAGCTAATCAGTATTTATGGTATGATAATTGTTACTGTGAAGTGAATTTATGCAACTTGCTCTCTTTATAAATTCGAAGACAGGGAGAAAAACGAACGATGTTTGGAATTAAATAAATTCGTTTTACAGGGGCTATTATCATCAGCAGATTTGGACTAGATTCTTATGCATCAAAACGACATACGATGTAATGCTTATCGACATGGTAACCTCACTTAAGTGATGCAACGTTTTGTTTTTTAACTACCTACTGATGTTTACTCCACTATACTACTTGTTTATATAACCATTCATTTGAAAGCAATCAAACAAGCCGATTGAGGTAATCAACCATGCAATCTATCACCAAACAATTGATCTCATTTGTAAACACATTATTATTATTATTATTAATATTATTATTATTATTTACTGAACCCTGTAATCAATGTTTATTCTAGTTATTAAATCATTGGAAGATGAAAATACCTTTACATATCTGGGCAGCCTCATTGATGAATACGGTGTATCTGATGCAGACGTAAAGGCGCGGATCGGCAAAACAAGAGCAGAATATTTGCAGTTGAAGAATATCTGGAACTCAAAACAACTGTCTGTAGGCCAGCACCAATGTCAGCAGTTTCAATACAGTTCTAATGTATAGGGCAGAAACTTGTAGAATTACAAAAGACGTCATCCAGAAGATAAAAGTATTTATTAACAAATGTGTACGCAAAATAATCCAGATCCGTTGACCAGATACTGTCAGCAACAACCTATTGTGTGAGGGGACAAACCAGATCTCAGCGGATGAAGAAATTAGGAAGACTTGCTGGAAGTGGATAGGAATAACATTGAGGAAAGCACCCATGTGTGTCACAAGGAAAACCCTCACATGGAATCTAGAAGGCCGAATGAAGAAGAGAGGAAGACCAAAGCATACATCACTCCAAGAAATGAAGACAGATATGAGAAGAATGAAGAATAATTGGATAGAACTAGAAAAGAAGGCCCAGGACATAGTGGGTTAGAGAATGATGAGGAGTAACAGGCGTAATTTAGTAAGTAACTACTTATTCTCATAATCCTATAATATAATCTTAAATGATGTACTTTCCCCTGAATTTGGTTTATTCATCACTTGAATATGTTGTAATAGAAAATGAAGAAAATTCAATGAAATTGAGAATCTTCTTCATTCAATCATATCAATATTATTTTGATATTATAACAATAGTGTATAAGACTTGAATAAACATTGACATCCTATTCATTAATAATGAGGTGATAATAGGTTATTATAACTACTACTAATTATATTATTGTTTATATCATTCCAAATTAATTACATCATAAAAGAAACAGAAAACGGTATTACATAATGATATTAGATGATTTGAAAACAAAAGATAAGTGAATATTGGATGAACTTGTACAATGATCTTTTTTCTTTTTTTCCTTTCTTCTTTTCTTGTTGTTGCCGTGGTTATTGTTGTTGTTATTGTTGTTGTTGTTGTTGTTGTTGTTTTTGGTCTTTTTCAGATTCTTTTGTTTAGATAGTTTTAGACAAAATAAAACAAAATCAGTTATTATTGACACAACAATCTGTGACATTGATTCAACTAATGATTAAACAAATTCTTTATTATCTCCATGCAAACCACATTCCACAATAGATCAAGGTTATAAATCTATGAAAGAAATCAATGATAAACATTAATGAAATATATAAGAACATTATTAATAAAAGATAATGATGACAATAGACTAATGTATAATTTGATATTTTATATTATATGATCAGTTATAAAGTAAAGAGAAGAACAAAAGAACGTACAGTGAATTGGATGATATCAACTTGACAAATTATTCTATATATCTACCATTGTATATCAGAATGTGTAAGAAACCATCAGATGAATGTCAATATAAATGGTCGAAGAGATTTTTAATTGTGTCTAATTCATTAAATTTAGTAAGTGTTCTGTTGTCATGAAACATCATTCATAGTGTTTCATTATTCTTTATAACATTGATTACTGATTATGTGGATAATGCGATGAGAAAAGAAAGTTTATCAGAATTATGTAATGAACTATTTGCGCCATACATATTGAACAATTTGATTACACTAGGTGAAATAAGATCACAGAATAGACAGACATTATCATCTTCCATTTGAGAAACATTTCATGTAGTCTGATCATCAGGTTGATATCAAGTCAGCTTATGTAGTGTTATAGCAAAAGTCTTCAAGGATATATACTAAGGTTTATTGAAGCCTTCACTAAACGGAAACTGAAACCCCTTTGATGCGTTGAAAAGCAATTTGTCCTTAACCTTAACATCTCCCCTGGTTATACTGATTTACTATCTAGAGTGTTAATCATGGCTTACCTTTAACCTGTTTAGTTGATCTTTTAATTATTTATATATAGATGTCTTAACAAGTATCTACTGTGTGATCAGATTGTTCTAAATGTATTGGGTCTTCTCATTGATCAAACGGACTAATTGTTTCAAATACTGTTTATTTTTTTGTTTGTTTTCCTTTTAGGTATTTGGCATGTGTTTAATTGTGATGGGCAGTTATGTACATCTATTTCTGAGTACATTTTTACGTAATATGCCAGTGCATATGTTATCATTGACATTTATCATGATAGCACTTGGATGTCTTCTGTTCTCACTTGGTAGTAATGGCATATTATTTGTTTTAACTGGACGTCGAAAAATCAATGCGATTGTAATGTTGAATGCTGTTGTGAACTAATATTGATTTTGTGACTATAGTATACAGTACTGTTGATAGTGGCTGCATCAACCAGTATCATTGTTATTGTAACGACATCCATTTTACGTAGTAAGGTAATGATTTCAATCAAGTGAATGCTATTCACTCGTTATACAAGCATTTGTTTAATACGGTATATTCAATATATAGATGGAGATGATGTTTCGAGATATTATCAAAGATTCTATCAACCAGTATACGCGGAAAAATAGTTATGCAGCATTTGTGAACACAATACAATTACAGGTAAATTACTATTGAAAAGAGACTGTTTTGTAATTCATGTATTTTTCAAGCATAAATGTTGTGGTGCAGATTCAGTCATGGATTATACTGTGAATAATCTCTCAGTACCAGTTTCATGTTATCCTGACAAAGCTAAAATACCGCATGACGAAGTAAGTGCTGATTAACAGTTTTGTAATTTATCAGACAATTTGTGTGTTACTGTGGAATACTTCCCTGTAAACCATTGATGGACGTTTTTCATGTCCCTTTAGAAATGATGTAAACATGTGCATACAAAAATGCACAACTATCTATGTATTGCTTCATACATTTTAAAACTTGACAATTGTCATTGTAATATGCATTTAGCATAAACTGACCGCATTGACTTTGGCATGCTCAGTGCTGAATTTAAACAAATAGTTGTGATGGCGTAAAGTTACAGGAGAAAATTAATAAAAGGAAATGATTTGACCTTTCTCACTTTTCTGAGATGTCTAAATAGACATTTTAGCTAATCTCTATTAGGTTTTCCTTCTTCCCGTCTATAAATCTTTTTTGCGGTATAGCCAAATGACTTCCTTAGGCCACGATATATAAAACAGTATGAAAACATATAGTTTTTGTAGATTTCTTTCAGTAAAAGGAAACGCTTTATCATTTTTTGCATACATAAAAACACTTAGTGGTTCCTGTGAAACACATACACTAATCACTGGCTATATGTTAGCCATATGCGATAACACGGTTCTGTTTGTTTTGAGTGATGACTCTGTTTGTATTTGTACTTGTTGAGATGTTCTAATTATGCTTTGTTGCGATGCGAAATGTCAACATCGTATTGCAATTGCTGATTTACCCCGTAAATTTTCCAACTCTACTGTGTTATGCGCTTTCGTGTGACTGACGTGTTCCTTGTCACGATTCGAGATTTCACAGAAAGATGTTTGAATGTATAGCGCATCACAATCGACCAAGCCTAATCTGTAGAAACAATTTCGTGTTTATATGAATAAGATCTCATCTGTTATTCTAGCTAAAGCGTTCCTTGGAATGTTGGTTGTCTTATAGAGGGCTTTAATTTTGTTCGTACTTAACATCCTATGTATTTCTTATGTCGTACCTTGACGGTGAGATAAAACCCCAGTACCAACTCAAGAATTTTCAATAGGATCTTTACTTAAAGAAGGATGGTTATGTTTAAATATGCTTTCAGTGATATCCTTGTGACAATTATTAAATCGAGTCTGTTAGTACTAAAAATATTCTGCATTGTTTCCTCTGTACTTTTTACAGTTATGTAACTTACATTTTGGTCATTGATTTGCTCTGAAGAAGTGACCTACATTAAGTCAAAGTACTTCAGAAATACAATTTTTAACTCACTGGGATATCACAAATAGTATACTGATTATCAACTCAATACTCAATACTCAATTTATTTGAAAGTGTCAAGTTCGATCTTGGGACTAAACTGGTATAAGTAGATCAAGATGGATTTCAATTCAACTTGCAAAAGACTCTTCTAACTTAGACTAGTGATGTGAAAACCGAAAATTGTGATCGGCTTAGAACTAAAACTTGAAATGACTAGAGGTGTGGGGTGAAGATGAGCACTTCTGTCAAATGATTTATTTGTGCATCCAAACCTGAAAGACCTCTTCCCAACAGACTCATTCAATGATACATAAGTTTGCATGCAGTGTTATTGGTAAACGGAATTTATTTCGAATTAATACACAAACAATAGTAGGATATAAAGGATGTTAAAACCATGAAAATGACAACGTAATTGGTATACACGAACAATGACCTGACAACCACCACTCCTTCCTAACAATAACACTTTGTCGAAACACGTATCTAAATATTGTTGGAAATGTGTTGAATGGTGGGAACCATTTAGAATTGTCTCCTTAGATGTGTTCATTTGATTTGTGGAACATTACGTACTCACTGTGAACTTCTATGGAAATGTTAATCAAATAGAGTGTATGTATAAATGTATATATGTAATTTTGACATTTTTCCTTTCCTCAGGGTTGCGCAGAAATGCTTGACGCGAAACTCCAATGCTATTTAACTTACATTATTTCAATACTGGTCATGTTTTTACCAATGGCCATAACTTCAATGGTTTGTGGTATACTTATGCTACACAAAGTGAAATTCGTCCCATGGAAAACAAGATTTGCTCATTGTTGATAACTTCAATCAAATCGTTGAATTGATAATTTAACATTGATACTATTGTAATGAACCAATAATGAGAATGTAACATTGTGTTAAGCATCTTCGATGTAACTTTGAAACACCATCAGTTGATTTTGTCCATATTATTATACATTAATAGCAACGCTTCTACAATCAAATCCGATTGTGGCTAAATTTTGTTGAGCGCTTTCATTAACTTAACTGACAGACAATGTTATTCAAACAGTAACCATTCGGTTATTTCTTTGTACTGTTATAACCAGTATGTTATCTGTATAAACGAGTACGCTTGATCACATGACAGCCACGCACATACCTCTCTGGCATAAATGTTGATAGCTCAAATATCGCTCAATGAATGATTGTCTTCCCCATGTCCTCGAACCTTATTATTAGCCTTTCACTTGCCAAGCTGTGCCTTACTCAATTTGACTATAAATTCACCTCTGTATTTTCTCGCATACACACATTCGCAAACAATGTAGTTGCACACGTCTTGTCTTGAATAAAGTCCTTGAACAGTTTCCAAGGAATTGAACTTCCTGAACTCGCCCAGCTTCAAGATGAATGCATTGATCTTCAGCAGGAGTTACCGTCAACACCCCTTAAACTGCGAATTAAACAGATGAGAACAAGAAAGAAAACTTTACTTTGTGACACATCTACGGGTGGGAATCTCCCAATCGTACCAAAACGTTATCGACGCAACGTCTTCAATACTTTGCACAAGCTTTCTCATACGGGTGTTCGTGCCACAATCAAGCTCATGGCAGAACGGTTTTGCTGGCCTTGTATGAATAAAGACGTGAGGAAGTGGACATGCTCCTGCATAAGCTGCTAGAAATCTAAGGTTATTAGACATAACAAACGTCTCTTAGGCTCTTTCGAAATTCTCGACGCTCGATTCGAACATGCTCATCTGGTTTTGATAGGACCTTCACCAGATTCAAATGCATACTCTTATCTCTTAACCCGCGTAGGCCATTTGACTCGATGGCCAGAAGCGGTAGGTATCAAGGAAATTACTGCTGAAACAGAGACCCGTTCCTTCGCCGAAAGATGGGTGGCAAACATCGGCTGCCTTTCAAACATCACTACAGATCGTAGACGCTAGTTCGAATCTGAACATTTCCGTCGTCCGGCCACACTATTAGGAATCACTCACTTCCGAAATACCGCCTCGCACCAACAAGCAAACGGGTTGGTAGAAAGTTTTCACTGACAACTTAAAGCGTCACTAAAATCCGCAAACAGTTCTCAGTTCACTGACACTCTTTCGCTCGTCTTACTGGGTATTCTCAATGCAGTGAAAGCTGACATTGGATTTACTGCGGCTCAACTCGTTTATGGAGCGACACTCCGACTCCCAGGAGAATTTGTGGATCCTTCACTTTCTTCAATGAACACGGATCTAACCTCCTACACGTATAGGTTTACAAACGCGATGCGTCCAGTTAAACGTGTTTCCACTCAACCTTCATCAACTGATGTTTTTGTTCAACCTGATTTACGATACAGTACACACGTTTTCGTTCGTCGAGGCTCACATCTACGACCTCTCGAATGAGCATACAAAGGAACCTTCAAAGTTCTTCTGGGCGAACCCAAGCACTTTATAGTCGATAAGAACGAAGCTAACGATACCATCAACATCAATCGCCTCAAAGCAGAGTATTTAAAGGGAAATCCTATCCACATCGACTTTCCTTCGGTACAATCAAACAAGACGACCGCTACACTTGTAATACCTCATTCGATAGCCAACACGCATGTTGATACACTGGCGGCATCTGAAAATAAACTTGAGACAACGCCTTCTGGAAGAAGAGTAAAATTTCTAGAACATTTGAACGATTATTACATATACGACACCAGTTAACACTTTGCTCCATCTCGATTTTCTTTTCTATTATATCTAATAAAAAGTTTAATATGCCAGTACTTCTACATTTATTCCAAAAAGAAATTTTTGTTGCTAACATGTGTATATTTAATATTTTTGAAAAAACACAACAAATCCTTAAAAATCTCTTTTACGTCATCACACACTGAGTTTATTTTCCCTTTTTCGCCCGCTTCGTGTCTTTGCGCGCGTACAAGTGTATTTATAGAGTTATGGTCTACTATGATAATAGACCTAATCCTAAAATTGTAGATTTATCATGATGTAACTGCCTAATCTGTAAGATCTTACGTGGAAGTTACTTCATCGTCTACACCAACTCATTGAATTGTAACTATTACCAATACGTGATAGAGAACGAGCTTAGGCTAGAGATAGAATACATCTAATATGAATAGAAGACACAAGATAACATTTAGATGGTGCCACGCCTGCAAGGCCAAGCCATGCCATCCGATCAACTCCTTTATTCAGTTCGTTATTCCCTCCTTCCCCATTGTTGGGTATTCCTCCGCGTTAAATATTGAATATCTATTTTCCGAGTAGTCTCGTGTTCAGCTTTGAGGATTGTGTGGTTATGATCCGATGCCACTGCATATTTCGACATGCACTTACATATCCTTTTTTCTTTTACAAGACGGCTGGAAAAGACAAAAAAGAACGACGAAGTTTGCGATGAAACGAAATGTTCATTGTACCTTTCTTTATTACTATATTGTACTACATGGTCCGTTATATTAAGGAAAGACCACCAGACGCTGCTAAACCTAGCAAGCTATCAGAAGAGTGTTTGACAGCAACAAACTCGCTGGGTTTACATTTCTAGCTGATCACGTCTTAGGGTCATCACTACCGCACTAGGGGGAGAGTGATCTGTAGCGGTTAATAAATCCCCAAAATAAATAGCTCCGTAAGTCTTCGACATTGGATGCTGACCACATTAGTTTTAATGGACTCACCTAGCTGAAGGCGCTCGGACATGTATCCGCAACAGATCACGAGTGAAAACGCCGTGCTTAACATGCCCTGGCACCAGATGAGCTCAAATTCGCTAGAGCTGAGTTTGACCACATGCTTTAACTGGGTATTGTACGTCCCTCTGATAGTCTATGAGCATCCAATTCCCATATGATCCCAAGGAAAATTGAAAGCGGTTGGCGACCATGTGGAGTTTACAGGGCCTTACATCTTCAAACCGTACCAGATAGGTACCCAAAACCGCAAATCCAAGATTTCACAAACGGTTTACAGGGTATGAACATGTTTACTAAAATAGACTTATTCAGAAAATATCACAATATCCCGGTAGCTAATAAAGATATCCCCAAGACAGCTATTACTACACCTTTTGGCCTATTTGAGTTTGTACGCATGCCGTTTGATCTGAGGAATGAGGCAAAAACATTTCAAAGACTCATGGATAAACTACTTCGAGATATACCATTTACACGGGGTATATAGACGATTCGTTAATTTCCAGTCTCAATTTACAACCACACGGACAGCATTGTCGGACCAGTAAAATTTTACTGAGCCTCAGCCAAATCATCCGGCAGTTGAGTCATTGAATTTCAATCGAATCATCGATCCTCGTCAAGGACAAGGACAACCAACGCGTATCAGTTAATCGTACTCCGTGGACTTGCCCATGCGGTGGTGGTTTTACTTTAGCTTGTATTTACTGTAACTAACATATTTCTGTAGTAACGTCCTCTGTGTTGTACAGTCTTCACAGCATCTATAATACCTTGATACGTTAATCGGGTAGTCCAGGTAATAATAATAATTTATAAGATATGAATGTAGATGGTTTTAGTCAGTATCACAGTCGGCGCGCTTCATGAAAGTTGAGTTGCGACGTGCAACTGATGGTCTACAATAGATTCATGTGCAGTTGGGGACTTCTAGAAATCTCAATCTTATATCCCTTTGGGATACCTGAGGCCGTAAGAATGGTGCAGGACGAGGTCAATCGTTTCGTATCTCAAGCGGGCTAAAAGATGGTACAAAAAACAAAAAAGGACGAGAAGCATAGGCGGATTGAAGTTAGTTCCCCACCATCTAGTTTGCTGGTCAGGAACGCCACCCTCCCTTTTTTGTAATGTTAGACTCTCTTGCGTTTGTGATAAGTATGAATACTGTTTCAATCAAACCTCATAGTTGAAATACACTGTCTCTACTAGTTCCATATTACAAGCAAATCAGATAGTTGTCTAACACAAATTTGAAGTTTTCTAGGTCTAATTAACTTTTATCGCGTATTCATACGCGGTTGTGCACAACTAATGCGACCTTTGAAAGATTCACTTAGAGGAAAATCAAATGAATTCAAACTGGCTCAAGCATCTACGTTGATGTTTCCAAATTCTCTTTCCACACTTGCTTTGATGATGGATGCATCACATAAAGCATTAGGCGGTACCCTTAGCCAACTGGTTAAAAACGCCTGGAAACCAATTGCATTCTCAAAAAGACTCACTCCAGCAGAGACATAGTATTATACTTTCGGGTGAGAACCTCTTGCAATCCATCTAAACATTACGCATTTCCGACACATGTTTAAGGCAGGGACTTTATAATTTTACGGATCACAAATCACTGACGAAAGCACTAAAAGCGAGAGCCGATAAATACTCGCCTCGAGAAGTCCAACACCTTGACTCTATACCGAAGTTCACAAGTGATATCAGGTAAACCAAGCAGCAGATGCACCATCTCGATTAGAACAGTAAATTTCGAGACATTAAGAGACAGACAAGAAGAGGGTCAAGAATTACGAAACCTACCTTCAGCAAACAAGTCTAGTCTCAAACTAAAGCAGTTACCATCACCTATTGACGGTACTTTAATTAATGCCATGACCTTTCGTCCCCAGAAGTATGCGAGAATTAATATTTATTAACTTTCATTCCTTATCTCATCCTGGTGCAAAAGATTCGACTAAGCTAATCAGTGCCAGATAGATATGGTCAGATTTACAAAAGGATGTATACAAATGAGTTAGAGAGTGTTCGGTGAGTCAACAATCCAAGGTTAACCGTCACACAAATTTATTCATCGGCGTTTTCTCATAGCCAGGTGCACGTTTCGCCTATGTGCATATCGACTAAGTAGGCTCTTTACCGCGTTCAAACGGTTTTAATTATCTGTTTGCATGTATAGATCGATTCACTAGATTTATTATAACGGAAATCACAACAGAAACAGTGGCTAAGGTCTTCATGCAAAATAACGACGGATAGAGGAGCACAATTTGAGTCTTAACTGTTTAATAACTTAGCTAAACTTCTAGGCTCCGATAGGATACTTTGCACTGCACATAAAGCTCAGGCTAATGAGATGGCAGAACGTTCCCACCGTTAACTAAAGGCTGCTCGTATGTCGCACTCAAACCCCAATCAGTGGACAGAATTCCTACCGTTATTTATGTTGAGAATACGAATATCCGTCAAAACTAACACACAGTGTTCATTAGCGGAACTAGTTTTCGGAACGACTTTGAGACTACTAGATGAGTTTATTAACCCTAATACTGAAAGTAAAAATCTTAATTTAAAAAATTGCGTAAACCGACTACGGGATCATATGTCCGAACTTAAACCAGGTAATACTCGTGAACAATCACGAGCCACATATATACCTCGAGATTTAAGCAATTGCACCCACGTCTGGATAAGATGTGACAAAATTAAAGCACCGCTTAGCCATCCATTCGAAGGTCCTTTGGAATTCATCCCAAAGAAATCTAAATATTTCATGATAGAGAAACATGGAAACATCTACTCCATAAGTATTGATAGGTTAAAACCGGCTTATCCAGATCATGAACCACAGTATGTGTTGTTAGACCCTTTTGACCGACAGAACAGTTACGGAATCGCCTAGTAAAGACGATAAATCTTCACAACTGGCTAAAAAGGTTAGATATGAACAGCCAATTAATCATTCTAGAATATTGACAGTTTTAACTGCAGACTAAAATCCAATCACGTATCTACTAAAGTATTGGATTTATTAACCTAAATTTTTCTCCTACCTTTTCACCTATTTTATTTAATCAACAAAAACATTACCAAAAGTATGTAGTCTGCAATATTATGTCATTCACACTCCTCAGACCTTTTACTTTTGATACGTGAGCGTTATATGCATTTTTTAATGCTGAATACATAAGCTTTTTATCCGCAAACACACGCTGAGTAGTATAAAGCGAACACATACAACAAGGGGTAAGTTAAAAAAAGAACGAGGAATTTTCGACTGATATGATTGATGTGAGCGACCTTCTCCTGCTGAATTAACTATTTTCTTGTATTTCGCCTCAAGCAATAGACAATGAGAAAGTTGGATGGTAACATCGAACAAGTTCTCCATGAAGAAGTACTATAAATCCAAACGATAAGCCCTCGAATAACGACAAATTCCAAAAGCCACCCAGACGACTTTTTATTTATTTATTTTCCTTTCCTGGTTAATCTACTATGTTTTTAGTACTCCTCAACTTATATAATTTTTTTCCCTTGGACCGGTTGTATATATTCAATACAAGGCACTCTCAAAGCCTTTTTTGTATAAGATAGGTTTGTTAGCTGTATACGACCAATACTAAAATTAAAAGCGTTTTATTTTTAGACTAAACATTTGAGATTAAACAATGGTGAATACTTGTTACTTGTCTTCACTGTCGTATTTCTTTACATACTTACAAAAGTTGTATCTTGGGACCATCGCTCTTTACAATCTACACCGACAATTTATACAGGTGCTTTAGCACAGGTAAGACCTAACTCTAAGCTTGTAAAATGGTTCTTATATAAAGTGTTTTCCAACAGGATATGAAACACAGAACATTGTGTGAAGTATGATATTTATCCAAAAATAAGCTCAAATGAGCCTAACATCACAAAAGGAGGGACAGTGGATTTACTGACCAGCAAGCATTGAGGGCAATGACTACAATCCACCCATGTTTGTGGGGCAGAACATTTTGTTTGTATCAGGCTGTTTATGTTTGACAACAAATCAATCAGTTTTTGATAGTGATGTTGTTCTCCTACGCTCACCATTCAAACTCATGCTTCCAATTTTCTGCTGGATTAGCTATTCTACTAAGACAACCTATAAGATGCTAACTCAGACTTTTACACTGAAACCGTGTGGCAAGCTTTGGATGGAAAAAAATAAGAAATCAGACAATAAAAGACATAGTTATTGGGGGATGGGGGAGAAATGACAGCACCGAGTCCAAAAGCTGAAGCGTCTGCAGCGACAATGATAGGCATGGACGGATCGTAGTGTGTCAGTAATAGTTCAAAGCTTATAACAGCTTTCAGCTTGCGAAATGCAGCTTCACATTCTTTTGTCCAGTTCTAGCAAGTGTTCTTATTCAGAAGATGATTTAGCGGGGCGCTTATGTTACGCATCGACGGAACAAAAGCTGAGTAGTAGCTAAATAATCCCAAGAATGATCGTAGCTCAGAGATATTAGTGGGAGTCGACATCAATTTTATAGCTCGGATGTTTTCAGGATCTGGTCTGCGACCTGCAGCATCAAAGATGAATCCCAAGTATTTAACTGACTTCAAGAAAAACTGGCATTTTTCTGGGCGTAATCTGAATCCGTTATCGCTGACGCGTTGTAGTACAGCTGTCGTGCGTTCTCGAAGCTGTTCTAACGATGTGGCCACAATTAAGATATCATCGAGATAAGTTGCAACCCCCGGGATACCCGATAGAATGGTATCCATTAGTTGCTGAAAAATAGATGGAGCTGTTTTAACACCAAATGGTAGGCGGTTGTACTGAAACAAGCCACGATGAGTATTTATGGTAAGCCTTCTTAATAACCACAATGGGTGCTACCCAGGCAGAATAAGAAACAGGTGTAATAACTCCCTCTCGTTGAAGGCGGTTAGGTTCTTCGTCAACTTTCGATAATGCTGCGTACGGCACTGGTCTTTTCGGACGGAAAACAGGTTTAACTCCAGGTTCCAACGGAAGTGTTGCTTTCATAGCAGTGCACTGACCCAAAACAGGCTGGGAAATCGTCGAAAACTCCGTCGTTAGTTCTTTTGAATATGCTTCAGGTTCATGAGGTTGTTTCACCATATGGCATACGGTGCTCAACGGAACGTCAGCCAAATGTAGCCGGTCAAACCAGTCTAACCCAAGTAGATTAAGATCAGCTGGTGTGATGTAACATACTCCGGTAAATGTCGAATCGTGAAAAGACACTTTACAATCTAGTTGTTCCAACAAACGTAGATAATTACCGCATGCAGTTCGAGGTTTCTGTTTTTTCGGCATCGTGCGTGGTTTTCCCATTCTGATCCAATATTTTCGAGAGAGAATTGTTACGTCAGATGCAGTGTCTATTTGAAATCTGAACGGGTGCTCATTAATATTAAGGGTAATAAATTTCCTCTCACCTGGGGTTGAGTTCTGACAGCTTGCTATTAGACTCAATGAATTTGTGTTGGATCTAGGCGTAGGCTTTCTGCTACCTCTGGAGCTGCTCGGCTACATTTTTCGACAAAAACCATCTTTATGACCCACCGCATTACATTTCCTGCACCGATGTTGTTTATATGGGCAGTGTCGAATAAAATGCCATGCACCGCAGTGCCATCATGGGACAGGAGGATTTGTTTTTTTCTGTTGACCTGAAGTAGATGTCGCTAGGGCAGTTTTATGCGAGTTGGGTGGTTGTTGGACTACATGAACTTCGGTAAGATCTGAACCACCACGTTGAACCCGTAGTCTCTCTCGATTTTCAACCCTAACAATTGGCGACGTGGTGAAGAAGAAAAACAATCCAAAGTCATTCTGTAATTGGACGAAATTTAGTCTGATTACCCGACCAATCAGCACTCAGATTGTCATCAGTGTCCTTGAACGACATTGGTCATTAGTTATACAGTGATTTTCATCGCCGGTGCTGATTAACTAAAAAATGACTCTCCCTTCTGATCGACTACAGTTGCTATTTGAGCGTCAATTGGAGTTCTTAGTCAATTTACGCACACAGCTGCGGAATCGCTCATGCTTTGAAAATGCGACGGAAGTGGATGGATTAATTTCTCAATTGCGCACCGAGCTAGAAAATAATTGCAGCCCTCATGAATCCTTAGCAAACCGTATTTCAAACGATACAACTGTCACCCAAGATCAGCTCGGTGGTCCAGTACTCCTCATTCCAGAAACATGCCCGGTAATGGATCCAATCTCCATTATCCCCGAAACAGCATGTTCAGACATTGATGTGTCCAGCTCACACAGAGACCGTGTCTTACTAAATGCTCACCAACTTGTTGTCACGTTATGTTAATACCGTCCCCAGCTAGTTTAACTAATTTGAATATCATCAACAGTATATCACTTTGTCACATGACATACGCATTTTGATAGATCTGATTGACATATTTCGGTAATTACTGCTTTGTTGTTCCGTGCTCTCTGTTTTCGTTCTAATTTCTCTAGTTGTAGATACTTATCATGAAATCGATCTGGCACACGAAATGACCTTAATTACACCGTTCATAAATCAACAGGCTGTCCAGTTAATAAATATTACATGTTTCCGGCTGATACATTGGATCGCTGTAATACCTAAACAATTGCTGAACTAGTAAACTTAAAACTCATATCACATGTTTGTTCTGTACATATTATGATATTATTTATATCAAATTGATCATGCCTGTAAACTGGCGTGAATTCTGTAATTATCATTTTTTCAGAATATAAATTATTATTATTATTAGTAGCCGCCCACGAACAAACAGAAAATCAATCAATCAGCATAGTAAAGACAGATGCATCAAATGCATCTCATCATTCTACCACAAAAGCATCTGATCAATCTACTTATCGCGGTTCCTTAGTTGTTTTACCAGGTATGAGTTATCTTAATGACTCACATGCCTTCGATCAAATTTCTTACAAAAATGAGGAAACTTTGTCGGATGCATCAAATGATGATCAAGAACCTAACAAAATTTTGATAAATGCTGATTATCTTAATGATTCATCATCTACAAATGAAGCTCTCAACAAAATTGATAACAAGATTTCAGAAGATTCAAACTCTGATGACCTCAAATTAAATGGTGTTTATCCTCACTACGTGGTCCATTTTACTGGATTCTCTGCTCAATACGTTTTAAATACAGTCAAGCTAATTGTAGTTTGAGTATATGAGGACCCAACACTGTTTTGTGGGGGAGGATGATCACGGAAAACTTAAAATCCGGATCTCAACACCGGATCTTCAAAAAGGGGAAGAGTGTTGGGGACAATAGATCCCCAAAAACTCATAGTTTGTAATTTATCTTGTGGAGCTTGTATGCACATGTATACGTGGGCATTTCTTACCGCCCACGCACATAGTTGATTGACGAAATTATCGATTAAATGTTTAAATATTTCGATGGCAGTCAATCGACGAACTATCAATTAAATGTTTCAAAGCTCCATGACAATATCGATGTATATATAATTGTACATATACGTTTTGAAATTGTCTTGTAAAAAACGTTTGCTGGCTTTCTGGTGGTTGCAGAATATACTTCTCATTTCAAGCCGGGACTTCTTCCTCTAGTTAGCTGGGGCCAGGACACGTCAATAGTTAGCTTACTGAACCTTGGTCACCGAATCCTCGATCTCGTTCTCAAACTAAGTGAACCCGTGATCACTCTCTCTCTCTTTCAAAACCTAACAGTATTCTTAACACTTTACTCTCTATATGCCCTTTCCGTTCTTATAAACAGCTTTCCTTGTAACAACCTTGACTTCCCTTTCTTCATTTGAACTTACTACACCTTGGTAAATATCGCAGTTTATTGTTTTTTATTACTACATCCTCTCATTTGGAGCATCTGACTTCATTTCACTTTAACATGAGATAATGTGAAATTTGATGTAATTTATTATATCTCTGTCTGTTACACTAAAAAATGTTAAGCAACGTTTGACATTCATATCCAAGTGCCTTGATGTTCCTCGATCGGTCTTTCTCCAGAAACTTGCTCTGGGGCCACAGCTGTGGAACTTGAAGTACGCGTCTCCTCATGGTCATAGTTTATAGTAAGCGCTCTACGATTCTACTTTGTGACAAGTATAAACTTTAAAAGTTGTACTGCATAAATCCTTAGCACGACCAAAATTCTAACACAATTATGTCGATATTGAGACCGGTGTGCAACGTGAACGCGATGCCGCTTTGGAAAGTATTTTGAAGACAGTAATCAGTGTACTACTAAAGCATAAACCCAATCATTGACGCTCCAAGATATCTGAACGGATGAACTGATATTCACTTTTATTGATTTCATTTATTTAATGACCCCAATTTAGAATCATGCTGTAAGCCAACAAATGTTGTAATATGTAGATCATGACTGTAAAATTGGCGTGTACCTGCTTTTGAAGAAATATATTATTATTAAGGTAACGAGTATTACTGCAGCCTGACTTCAAATGCGATCATATAACTCAGTTACGTTAGCATTATTCGACTTTTCTCATATTATATTTTTAATTCCTGGCATTTTTGATAGCTAATCACCAAAGTTATTCATAAATGGTTTCTCGACATCAACATAAAGCTTTGTTACGATCTGACAAGAACGTAATATGGTCGATCTAAGCAATGGAACTGAAAAATGAAACAGTCAATAACCCAACCAATAACTCTTTACACAAATATTGTTGATTTCTGACAGGTACCTTTATACAAACGCTGACTGAAAGTTTAGAACATTATCATAAAGATAGGTTTGGACTTATGCTCCCATTGGCTAAGGCCTATGTTCTCATGGCTTGCACTCACTTTATCAATCCACGAATACTTAGTTGACCGAAGATATCGTGTATTACATTACCTACACGGCTATATTAGCTATATTGATTTCACTCATTTTATAAGCGATCTGTCAGGTAACCGGAACATTGAGTTTATGAAATAAATCTCACGGCTAAACTCACGTCAAGTCAATTATTGTCATGGATCCGTACGAAATTCTCGTACGCACCGCTAGTATCATGTAAAAAACCCACATTTTATAGAAATAAGTCATACATTTTTTCCTGTTTGTCAGATGTCTGAAACCTACCACACATGTGGCTTTTCTGATTGATTATTATTGATATACGCAGAAAACACTTGTACTGGTCATAATCTGGGCAGCTAACACGGTGTTCCAATGTGACTTGTTAGGGAACTTCGGTACACTAATTTGTCCTTTAATTCATTTTTTTCACATGTTTGAACGACTCGCAATAAGCGAGCATCGTATACAAGTGAATTTTGCAAACAAAAACGCTGGCTTTCTTACGCACTCAAACCTCTGCCCTCCTGAAAGCTAGACAATACATTTGGCTAATAGACCACACCGGCCTACAATAGATATGACTATAGTATTTCCTTACACTGATCAATTATTGATAATACTTCTGACTTCTAAAACTTACACACCTGTAGTGTACAGATCAACTCGTTACTTAGATGATCTGAGGAAATGTAGCTTCAATATATCATGCATACCTACATCAAGCCATAAAATGTTGGCTGACACAGATGTATTCGACCGTCATACTCTTCGCAGTTTTTTACCTCCTTAACAGTATATTCTACTTTTCCGGGTTGAGAAGCACTCTTATGCACCCGCGATTATGTACCTGGCTATAAAAGGCGGCCATCATAGGCTCGAGGTAATGTATTTGATCGGGTTTGATGAGAAGTCCAAATCTTAACAAATTTGTGTTGACATTCAACCCAAACGACACAGATTTGCAAATTTATGTGCATTTGTCAAAATTGCTTTAGGTGGCATTACTCAACCAATGATCGAAGCAATAAAGATGGCATTCGGGTAAATCAATATTACGAGCTGGAGTACTAAAATCACATATATTAGAAACTGCAAACATCTAACTTTGCATTCAAAGATAACAGAATGCTCACGAATATAAAGTATTTACTTGTGATACCCATACGACAACGACATCCGTTTCTTTGAAAGAGCTAGATGCTTCAGCAGGTTATGAGTTTCTTTGACAATCAGTGTCAGGAGATAAGCTGTGGGCTTGCCACCGTTAATATCTTTTCTAGTCAAGCACCAGATTTCGAGCTGCCTCGTGCGGTCTTCAAAAACATTCACTCTTATAGTAACATCCACCTGGCAAAGCTTGAATAATAACGCAACGTGTGGTGGATCCCAGAAAAAGAGCTTGTTCAAGAAATAACAAAATGCAAAGTTACCAATAGTATATAAAAAGAATTACCACTACAAACGTGAGTGTCTGTTTATGAGCAACACAAGAAGGCGAAAAATTACGGTACAATATAAATGGTATATTAGACAAGAAAATGATAACAGCCGTCGTTGCAAAATCACTGAATATACATGTCACAAAATAAGCAGGCATAATAATTAGGAGTATTCGAATTGATGTGCTGATTAAGTATTCTCGAAATAGTACAAATTACAACGGGTAGAACTATATGTTCCTAAGCGAACGTATTATATTTGGTAGTTGTAATAAGCGCGAATTCAAGTACAAAGTAATCATCATTTAATACATAGGTCACAAATATCTGCAGATTGTCGAACGTCAAACAGCAGCCAAACTAATCTTTCTCCACAGAAATAATTCAACACTGTGTGCGCATTCGAGTAATGGTGATGTGAATCTATTTTTCTAACAAATTACATTATGACAGACAGTCTTGTTATGCTACGCCATTATTATTCAAGGGATGAAAGACGACCTTGAATCTATATAAACTCTATAAGCTGTTTCTGTGCAACCTTTCGAAAATGGCCTCTTTAAGCTGTGGTTATAAGTGTCTGCAGATTTTTCTAGCGATATTTAATATCGTCGTTTGTGTAAGTTAGATGACATTTGATGAAGTGTTTTGTTCCTGAAAGGCATGTGGAATTGTTACAATAGTGATTGGAAGTCTCTCACGAATTGCTATTGATAAATATTCTTCTGGAATCGATTCAAATATTAAATGTCTTGTGATCTTTGTAATAGCACTTGGATGCTTCCTACTTGTGCTTGGACTTCTTGGGTTTTTTGGATTGGCTACCAAAAATACTTTCTGTCTAATCTTGGTAAGTTGCTACATACACTAATTTTAAAAATCAAGTATACAGCTCTACTGTCAGCCGTTGTTATAGCCGAAGTAGCGGCAGGAGTAGCGGTAGTTGTGCTAAGAAAACACGTGAAAATTCAGTTCCAATCTCTGGTTAATAGCTCCATTTCTGAATATAACAAGAATCCGGACTTGAAGAAATTCTTAGACAAGATACAACAAGAGGTACGTCCCCACAACACGTAGCTTATTTCGCAGTTTCACTGTTGCGGCTCTGAATCGTCAAAGGACTACATATCGACCAAACAAACCATCCCTGATTCATGTAAAGATACAAAAACTAAAGTTATATACTCAAATGTAAGTTCAAAGAAACTGATCATAGTTGTAGAAATCTGCCTTTTAAGTGAAACATGTCTGATCACATCCTACTACTTCTGTAACTTCACATTTGACAATTAATAAATGTAGATTAGAAGTATTCGAGCTTGTTCTAAATAAAACAACCCATTGACAAGTAATGTTACGATAATGTCGATCATTTTGATCATTTTACTTGTTTAAACTTTGAAAACGGTGTCCGTTAATTTAAGACCACTCTATTTGTTTCACGAGATAAATGTACGTCTGTGAATGAGACTAAATGTCTGGTGTTTGGTCACTAGTAGATGAGCATTGCTAAGGAGTCACATTTCTGGCGAAACAGATACCGAGTGCTTACTGATTTCCATAGTTATTTAACTACAATACATTTGTGATGATGATAATAAAAACTTCTGTTTGTGAATCCGAGTGGTGGCGTTACTGACCAGCAAACATGATGGCGGGGAGATAACCTCAATCCACCCATGTCTGTAGGGCAGAACATTTTGTTAAATTACGGCTCCTTATGGTCTATTGGAATGTCACGAACTAGTGGTATTGATGATGACTTATCATGCAACATACCTCTTTAAATCGTGTTTAGAATGTTAAATTGGTTTAACTTCCTACCCAGTAATCCTATTACAAGCAAACTAGACAACTCGATAAAAAAAAAACGAAGCCTACTCAAGACCCTATAAAATCTAAAAAAGGCTCCAATAGCGTCGACAAAAAAAGGGAGACAGCCATTTGTGTATCGTTACACTGCTTTTAGCACTATATTTTATAACTACATATTCTCATACTCTCAGTTTCTTTCTGAACCACATCCATTTGTCAGTTGATTATTCACTCATACCTTGTTTACAGTTATTTCCTTTAACCTATTAGGATGTTCCTGCTTACTAAAATACTTTAATGAAAGAGAATCAGACTGAGTAGTCATACCTCAACCACTTCTTCATGAACATTGTCTTCTCTGCTTCTCGTCTTTTTTTTTGTTTTCTTAAACCGTTTTTCAGCCCCCTTGAGATACGGAACGAGTGACCTCGTCCTGCACCATCTTTAAAGACTCAAATATTCCAAAGGGATATAAGATTGCGATTTCTAGAAGCCCTCAACTGCACATGAATCTAGTATCGACCGTCAGTTGCACGTTGCAACGCAACTCTCATGAAGCGCGCCAACTGTGATACTGACTAAAACCATTCTACATTCATATCTTATAAATTATAGACCCAGCTGATTAATTTACTACAGTTGGAAATTGTATCATTTGTAACAATTTGATCTTGCCTGTAAACTGGCATGACTCATGTAACAAAATGTTATTTGAGAATAAATTACTATTATTATTATTATTCCTTAGCTTTAGAGAAAAAAATGATGAAGTGCGGTAATATACTGCCACTTGATGCACGTTTTCCTATTAGTAATCAGCAGTGTAAATTTGAACCATTACAACTGTTAAACTTCGTTTAGCCAATTAGCCGTGAGAGTGAGTTCAAACATGAGAGGTAGCAAACTAAATCATCAGATGACATGATTGTAATTACAGCAAATCAGTAGAATAACATTTATGTTTATCAAATGGATTTGATTTCGGTTCGAGTTACCCGTGAAGGAGAATCGTGATCATTTATCGTCTTTTTTCTAGGTGTCAGGGTTGTTTTAGAGGATGCACAATGACAATGTGTAAAAGTCCACCGTAATTCAGTCTAGAAAGGCGAAATTGTAGTTTTTCATCAGAGATCAACTTTAGCTATTCAGCCATCTAAAAACAAAAGTGTGTAACTACAATGAGATCTTAATTCAGCAATTCATTACATCGTTTACTATTCAATTTTCGTTGAAAATAAGAACAGCTAGTTTATTTTAATTAATTGACAATCAAAGTTCAACGTGATTAAAAAATGGGTTCGATCTGTTGCAATTAGTTTTAATGAAATTATGTTGGTATTTTGAAGTGACATAGCAACAGAAGTAGTATGTAATGGGCATACATATCTATGTAAGTACAATGCTGCTGACACAGTATGAAATTCTTGCGAACTAGTGCTTAACCGCCTATATTTTTTAAAATTTAGAATGATGAAACCACTTGTAACAAAGTCGATGAAAATGTGAGAAACCAATGACTGATTGAACATTTGTTTTAAGAATAGTCAGTGTGTAAGCATCTAGTGTTTGTCAAAACTGTTTACTACGAAACAGTGTTTACCATAATATTGCATCAGCAAGAGTGGTAGTCACATAGAACTCGACCATCACTACAGGATTAGAGAGACATGATAGCAGTTAATTAAGAGCGATCAATCAATGTTGATATCTTAATTCAATAAGAGAAAACCAGTAGTCCAAATAGTCTCGAAGAAGTCTCTGACTCGGATACCGGATAAAGTAAGTTTGAGTCGAATCAGGTGTAAACATTCCGACAATGACTTATAGGGAACTTTACTAGTGAGTTCAAACTAAATAAATATATATGTAGGTCTACAACTTCTTGCTTCAATCTTAAACTTAATAACGCGTCATACAAGAGTGCACTGAAATCCCTAAGAATCATATATTGAACACTTCTCAGTAGTCTTAAAATTGCTTTATATGAGTGGCTAGCTGATAACTATTGACAATCATTCAGTGATTAACCATCTGGAGCCGGAAACAAATGCACTTCAGATGCTAGTCGGAGCATACAGACAGGAAATTACTAAGATATGTGTGTTATTAGGCTATTATTTGCAATGAGGATTTGGAATAACGGCCTATTCTCATGTAATAAGTTACTGCTTTGCTCCCAGTGAGCTTACAGACACAGTTTACGATTCCTTACTAAGAATCCATTTAAGCTATTTGTAAGCTAATCAGTATTTATGGTATGATAATTGTTACTGTGAAGTGAATTTATGCAACTTGCTCTCTTTATAAATTCGAAGACAGGGAGAAAAACGAACGATGTTTGGAATTAAATAAATTCGTTTTACAGGGGCTATTATCATCAGGAGATTTGGACCAGATTCTTATGCATCAAAACGACATACGATGTAATGCTTATCGACATGGTAACCTCACTTAAGTGATGCAACTTTTTGTTTTTTTAACTACCTACTGATATTTGCTCCACTATACTACTTGATTCCATAAGCATTTATTTGGAAGCAATGAAACAAGCTCATTGGATTATTCAACCAAGCAATCTATCAGCAAACAATTATTATTTACTGAACACTGTAATCAAGGTTTATTCTAGTTATTAAATCATTGGAAGATGAAAATACCTTTACATATCTGAGCAGCCTCATTGATGAATACGGTGTATCTGATGCAGACGTGAAGGCGCGGATCGGCAAAACAAGAGCAGAATATTTGCAGCTGAAGAATATCTGGAACTCAAAACAACTGTCTGTTGGCCAACACCAAGGTCAGCAGTTTCAATACAGTTCTAATGTATAGGATAGAAACTTGTAGAATTACAAAAGACGTCATCCAGAAGATAAAAGTATTTATTAACAAATGTGTACGCAAAATAATCCAGATCCGTTGACCAGATACTGTCAGCAACAACCTATTATGTTAGAGGACAAACCATGAAATGTGTAGAATGGTTACAATAAAGAATTTGTTTTATCCCTGGTTGAATCAATGTCGGAGACTGCTGTGTCAATAATTACTGATTTTTAATCGTTTAATGATCCCCATCTTATTGAACAACTAATATTTGAACGAGGAATATTCTTTACGACCATAAAGGTATTTTCAAATCATCAGCTAAGTCATCTACTGCATATATTCTGCGAAAAACATTCATCTGTATATCGTTTATGTCTGAATGCGAGGCGTCAGTGTGGTTTAGGGAGGGGAGTTTCGGTGTTTTTTTTATTGCGGTAGACCCCGTTTCGTCTCAGTGATGTATAGTACAATTTAAGATAGTGACCTGACTCGATGCACCTGTTGATAAATTCAATAGTAGTTTTCGTTTCAGTGAACTTTATGTTATACTTCAGAAACTCGTTGAGTACCTTCAACTCAATCTCCACTATACATGATTCATTCACTTCGCATTTATTCTTCCTTGTTACGACTTATTAATTTTTCACACTTTACAGTCTTCCACTAAACATTTGATCGAATTGTAATTGTACTATTATTTCTCTCATCCTCTCTGATCCATATCGATTCGGATCATGGATCTTATTATTTCACTTAACCTATACGCAGATTCAAGTTAACATTCTATACGAGTCGTATGAACATTAACAATTTTATTGTATTTTGTTTATCACAATGCTAAATTCACATACTTTAAACGATGTACTTTACCCTTAACCTGGCCATTTTTCGGATTATTAATTTGGATATATCGAATTATCACAAGGGGTTTTTACTGGGGATTTTAGAAATTTCATTAGTTGAAATCATGAGTCAAATGAAGCTAGACCAACATGAAAAACCTGAAAGCATTGGACGGCCGTTTCGTCCTAGTATTCGACACCTTAGCAGTGCACATCCAAGATCCCGTCCCCCCTACGCGAAATTCGAATCCAGGGCCTATCAGTCTCGCGCTCGAGAGCTTAACACTATATTGAATTGTAGAAGCTGAAGCGAATTTATCGTAAACAATATTCTTCATTCAATATATTAGACTTTTGAATATTGATTTATTTTATTTTGTCTGAAAATATCTAGACAGAAGAGTCTGAAAAAGAATAAAAACAACAACAACAAGAAAAGAGAAGAAAAGAAAAAAAAGAAATAAAGAGAAGAAAAAAGACCATTGTACAAGTTCATCCAACATTCACTTACCTTTTGTTTTCAAATCAGCTAATATCATTATGTTGTAGCGGTAAATAATTCCCCAAAATCAAATATCTCTGTAAGTTTTCGACATTGGATGCTGACCACAGTTTTAGTGGACTCATCTAGCTGAGGGCGCTCGATCAAGCATCCTCACCAGATCACGTGTGGGAACGCCGTGCTCAACATCTGCCGCAATCGCTAGCCAGATTAGTGCGAACGATCCTCAATATATTGATAGCTTATCAAATATATCTTCGATCTCCTCACTTCTGTCTTTTGATTTTACTCGGTGGGTGCGCTTCGTATTAGAAGGTGTTACTGGTGAAAGCGTTGTCAAACGCCGAATACCTGTGGCATCTACATTGGTGAGCTTGACGTGATCTGGTACACCATATTGTTAACTGTGAGTCTGTTCCTTTTTGTGATTTTATATATCATTGTCTTATTTTAATCTTTTTTTACCATTGTGATATTTTTTCCCGTGTTTTTGGGTTTATATATATATTTCCCTCTTGTTCACTTTTCGTACTTGATATATTACTATGACTGAACAGACCCCTAAAGTATTTAAGTTAAAGTCTGTGTCCCCACGCTCTTTCCGACTTATGCCTTTCTGACCAGACAACATCGAAGCCTGGTTTTGTCACGCAGAAGCCGACTTCTTCGAGCACGGTGTGAACGATACACGTACACAATTCCTCGCAGTAGTCAAGGCACTACCGCGAGAATTTAACAGGTACGTAACACCTAGTATGTTTACTAGTGATGTTTCTGATCCATACCAAACCCTGAAACAGGCCATCCTTAAACGCGGAGATCTAACCGATTGACAAAGGTTAGACCAACTCCTCAACAACATCGACCTGCAACACGGTTCTGCCACAGACATGTTGCAAAGAATGCGAGAAGTCATTGGCCAAAGAACCTTCGATGACGGCCTATTCAAACAACTTTTCTTATCCAAACTTCCTCAACAGGTGCAAGCACCAGATCACGTGTGGGAACGCCGTGCTCAACATCTGCCGCAATCGCTAGCCAGATTAGTGCAAACGATCCTCGATATATTGACAGCCTATCAAATATATCTTCGATCTCCTCACTTCTGTCTTTTGATTTCACTCGGTGGGTGCGCTTCGTTTTAGAAGGTGTTACTGGTGAAAGCGTTGTCAAACTCCGAATACCTGTGGAATTTTCAATGTAATTCCGTTTTCTGTTTCTTTTATGATGTAATTATTTTGGCATGATATAAACAATAATATAATTAGTAGTAGTTATAATAACCTATTATCACCTCATTATTAATGAATAAGATATCAATGTTTATTCAAGTCTTATACACTATTGTTATAATATCAAAATAATATTGATATGATTGAATGAAGAAGATTCTCGATTTCATTGAATTTTCTTCATTTTCTATTACAAAATATTCAAGTGATCAATAAAACAAATTCAGGGGAAAGTACATCATTTAAGATTATGAAGATGCCACAGGTATTCGGAGTTTGACAACGCTTTCACCAGTAACACCTTGTAGTGACCTACTTTTGTCAACAGAACACGATTGGTTCGATGAAAACAATTATTATTATAACCAATTGTACCAGTGACTGTTTTACTGTGCTCGTTTGTTTAACTGTGCTAATAACAGCCATATTGGGCTTCCATTGTATTCCATTGCTTTTACGCGGTTTTTGGACTACGCACGTATCTTGTCTTGCCGATCGCAACTGTACTCCTTTGGCACGATCTCGGTATTCTTTCGATACCACGAGATTGCCAACAAATATATACGACTACTACAATCATCTGCCTTCTGATATTTTGGCCTACCGGGATTTTATTGGTCTATTGGCAAGTAGTCTGGTAGCGGTGTTCATAGTCAAGCTCAACTCGACACCACGCTACATTTGGTGAGCCAACTATTGGAACACGCCTCAACCTCGGTCAAATCTTTCAAAGAAGGCAATTCGGTGAGTCTATTGTTTTATCTATCCACGTCTGTCATATATTTTCATATTAATTTTTAATATATATATTTGACATGACGGATAACGTTAAGAATAGTATTAATATAATAGACTCCGATGTACGCGTACCGAATCCTCGGAACTTTTTATTCGCGTGACGATAAATTCCACGCCTTATTCGAGAAATTCCCCAGATTAACTAAACCACTCGAGGAGATTTCATCGGTGACCAATCGTGTGGTACACCACATAGTCACCCGCGGACCACCAGTCACGGCAAGACCACGCCGACTGGCATCGGACAAATTAGCTTTCGCTAAACGTGAGTTTGACAATTTACTATCTGCTGGTATTATTCGTCCTTCTCACAGTCCTTGGGCCTCTCCTTTACACATGATGCGCAAAAAGGATGGGGTTAGTTGGAGACCTTGCGGCGACTACCGAGCATTAAACGTAGTTACGCGCTTTGATAGCTACCCCATCCCCCACATACACGACATCTCGGCATCGCTCAAGGGCACGACTATCTTTTCTAAAATCGATCTGGTACGAGCATATCACCAGATCCCAGTCGCTCTTGAAGACATCGAGAAAACTGCTATCACGACTCCTTTCGGTCTGTTTGAGTTCCTACGAATGCCATTTGGATTACGGAATGCTGCTCAAACTTTCCAAAGGTTTATCGATAGCATAGTACGAGACTTGGATTTTGTTCACGTCTATATTGATGACCTGCTGATCGCATCATCAAACGTAGATGAACATTATCAACATCTTACGCTATTATTCCAACGTCTTTCGGATAATGGAATAGTAGTCAACCCAGAGAAATGTGAGTTTGGTAAATCAGAAATAATATTTCTGGGTCACATCATCAGACAAGAGGGTATTCTGCCTTGCGAGGACAAAATTCGAGCAATCAAGGAGTACAACGTGCCGTCCTCACTCAAGTAACTGAAGACTTTTCTCGGTTTGGTTAACTTCTACCGACGTTTTATCCCTCACGCGGCAGAACGGTTACGATCATTAACCGGTTTACTACGCGGTAATCCACGCAAATTAAAATTGAACGGTACCGCACGTACTGCATTCTCAGAGATCAAAACGGCTCTCGCTCAAGTTACACTGCTCGCTCATCCTGACCCATCAGCCACGCTTAGTATAGCGGTTGATGCATCAGATTTCGCTATAGGAGCCGTTATGCAACAGAATATCTCCGGTAGTTGGCAACCCCTTGAATTTTTCTCACGACGCCTTACTCCCACGGAGACGAGATATAGCGCTTTTGGTCGCGAGCTGCTTGCAGCCTACTGCGCCATCAAACATTTCCGGCACGCAGTAGAAGGACGCCAATTCATTTTATTCACCGACCATAAGCCCTTAACGTATGCCCTGCATACCAAGTCTGACCGCTACTCACCACGAGAGTGCAGACATTTGGACTATATCTCTCAGTTCACGACAGACCTTCGTCACATTAAAGGCGAGTCGAACTATGTTGCCGATGCTCTATCACGTATCCAGACGAATGCAGTTACCTTACCGGTGCTCGATCTTCCTGCTATGGCCGCCGCACAAGCAAACGATCCTGTCTGTACAGAAGCACCACAATCTTCGTCCCTTCAGTGTCAGGAAGTACCCCTAGCTACTAGCTCAGGTACTATCCTATGTGATATTTCTACCGGTCTTCCTCGACCCATTGTACCCTCTACCTATCGCCGTCTCGTCTTCTAAGCCCTTCATGGATTGTCTCATCCAGGTATCGCAGCCACATTACGTCTCATCGCTGCACGATACGTCTGGCCGTCCATGAATAAAGATGTTCGTATGTGGGTAAAGCAATGCTTGCAGTGTCAACGATCAAAAGTGCACAGGCACGTAGCTGCCCCCATTGGCACGTTCGCTACGCCTGATGCTCGCTTTGATCACGTTCATATAGACATTGTAGGACCATTGCCACCATCGCATGGGTATGATCACATACTCACGTGCATTGACCGTTTTACAAGATGGCCCGAAGCTATTCCCATCACCGCTTCGTAGAACGATGGATAGCATTGTACGGTTGTCCCTCGACTGTCACGACCGACCGAGGACAACAATTTGAGTCCGCATTATTCTCCTCACTGACCCGGCTGCTTGGTACGGAACGCATGCGCACTACCGCCTACCATCCAGCATCGAATGGTTTAGTCGAACGGTTTCATCGCCAACTTAAAAGTGCTCTCCGAGCACACGAAAACGACAATTGGTTCGAAACCTTACCGCTCGTTCTCTTAGGCATCAGAACGAGTTTGAAGGCAGATATCCAATGTTCCGCCGCTGAACTTGTATACGGCACGACATTGCGTCTGCCTGGGGAATTCTTCACACCACGGAGCAGTAATGATTTCGGTAAATCAGACTACGTCCATCGACTGTCTGCATTTATGCGAACGCTGTCTCCGGTGTCAACTCGAATACAACATCGACAGGTCGCTCTCCCTCGAGAGTTATCTACCTGTTCACATGTTTTCATACGAGTAGATTCGGTACGCAAACCTCTACAACAGCCTTACGAAGGCCCTTTTCACGTGATCTCTCGTCACGAAAAGACCTTCAAGGTTGATCGACACGGCCGCGTCGAGATCGTCAGCATTGATCGTCTCAAACCAGGACACGTCGATGACAGTGCCCTACCCGATAACTTGAGACTCAATGCTAGGCCTATCAAACCTTCTAGCGGGATCTCTACGTCTACCTCGGATCCCACGCTAGATACATCAGAGACCTCGTTCTCACGTCCCGGTCAACAGCACGCGTCATCTGCACCATCTACGGACGAGATTTCCGTCTCACGTCCAGATCAGCAGACCACGCCGCCCTTGACCTCGGATGAGATTGCAGGCTCACGAAGTACGAACGAGACCACCGTCTCACGTTCCGGTCGCCGAGTACGATTACCCGTACGCTTTCGCGACTAGACACAGTCAATAACGGATACGGTGTAGGATTATTCCTATACTACACATGCTACACTTTTCTTTTTTTGATTTTTTTTGTATCCTGAGCCCACGCCTCCGACCATCGTCCATTTGATAACGTCGACTTCAGTCAACTTTGGCGAAAGCTGGTTTGGCCACCCACGCTCTAGTCAACGCACTCAGTCGATTATCTGGTCTCGAATTCGCCTGGCATATGCTTGGTAGTTATGGTCGCGTCCGGTTTCTTGGCTCAACGTGGTTTCGTCCTACGTCTGCAGCGTTTTCTGGTCCGCATCCATACGAACGCAATCATCAGATCCTGGATACAAACCACTCTGGTGTGGTATGCTAACTCGACCAACAAATACAGCACACTTCTGGTACCGTTCTGCGCAAAAGACCTTCGTTGGCAACTCGAGGATCAACGATCACTTCCTGTTACGCCAATTTCCTCCGTCCTACAACCGCAATTCTGCCGATCAGTCCCACGAATCAAACCGCTAACTATCGAAAGTGTAAACCCTTTCTAGCGGGGGGCTCCTGTAGTGACCTACTTTTGTCAACAGAACACGATTGGTTCGATGAAAACAATTATTATTATAACCAATTGTACCAGTGACTGTTTTACTGTGCTCGTTTGTTTAACTGTGCTAATAACAGCCATATTGGGCTTCCATTGTATTCCATTGCTTTTACGCGGTTTTTGGACTACGCACGTATCTTGTCTTGCCGATCGCAACTGTACTCCTTTGGCACGATCTCGGTATTCTTTCGATACCACGAGATTGCCAACAAATATATACGACTACTACAATCATCTGCCTTCTGATATTTTGGCCTACCGGGATTTTATTGGTCTATTGGCAAGTAGTCTGGTAGCGGTGTTCATAGTCAAGCTCAACTCGACACCACGCTACAACCTAATATGAAGCGTACTCACGAAGTGAAATCAAAAGACAGAAGTGAGGAGATCGAAGATATATTTGATAAGCTATCAATATATTGAGGATCGTTTGCACTAATCTGGCTAGCGATTGTGACAGGTGTTGAGCACGGCGTTCCCACACGTGATCTGGTGAGGATGCTTGATCGAGAGCCCTCAGCTAGATGAGTCCACTAAAACTGTGGTCAGCATCCAATGTTGAAAACTTACAGAGATATTTGATTTTGGGGAATTATTTACCGCTACAATACCAAGACATGCTATGACATGCTAACTCGGAGGCACTTTATTATGGACCGCTTAGTCGGAACGAGAATATGAATATGACTATATGATAGAATACATTATTTACTTTCTTCTATTATTCATTGATTATTAAATATACCTTACTTTTAGATTACGAATCTCTCTTGTTGTTTATGTTACATTATTCTTCTTAAATGTTATGACTCTTTTTCATTACAAGTAGACAGATAACTTGGTAATCTCGTGGATGCTGATCAACTATGGCCGATCATAAGAAGCTCGTACTGTCCTAAATCCTAGCCAGTCGCTCAATGTTGTGTCTTCTTACTCCAAAAAATTTACATTTATAAACTCTCGCATATTCTTTGGTTTGCTATCTATTCTTACCGTCTGTAAACCATATTTATTGTGACCTGTATTTTATAACTTTTATTATTAGTCATCTTCATACCAGTGTGATATACTAAACGGATACCTAATCCACAATACAAAAGTTTTAGCCATCTGATTTTCTTGTAATGCGGAATTCGTAGAGACAGTGCATTCGAACAACGAACTCAGATTAAAGTACTATCCATACTTTCCAAAAACGTAAGAGAGCCTAGCATCACAAAAGGAGTGAGGATGACGTTACTGACCAGCAAATATGATGTTGGGGAGATGATTTTAATCCATCCATATTTGTAGGGTAAAACATTTTGTTTAATTACGGCTCCTTATTGTGAAGTGGGATGTCACGAACCAATGGTAATGATGTTAGTTTATTATGCAAAATGTCTATTTAAGTCGGCTATGTAGTGTTGAATTGATTTCACTTCCTACCGAGTTATTCTATCACAAGCAAAACTAGATAATTCGCTAAAAACAAAGACTGCTCATGATACGATAAAATCAATAAATATAGAAATCAGGTGTAACAGCTTCGACGAGAAGTGAGATGGCCATTTGTGTAACAGAATACTCTTTTCAGTACCATATTTTAAAACTTCACATGAGCCTATGCTTTCAGCTTCATTTTGAACCACCTCCATTTATATAGTTCTTTGTCCATTCATGTCATATGTAGGCTTGTTTCTTTAACATTATTTGCATAAATTATCGATAATCGCACCGACATTTTGTTCGTGACATAAACCACTTTTGGGGAGAAGCTCTTCAAGGAGAATTTTGAACCGAGTTACAGTCTTACTGTAATGGTAGTTTTATGGGAGTCGGATCCACATGGTTAGGTAGCGAATTTCGAAAGCTTCTGAGGTGAGTTTATGTAGGTTCCCGGAACTGATAGAATATTCCCTTTTTATTGCAATGTTTGTGGTATGATACGATAGGGTCTTCGGGGTGGATGTCAAGGAGTATTTGATACCACTCATGCGCGCGTAGGTAAAGACGATTTTGATTTGATGCCCCTGATTCAGAGAGGTTACAACTTCAGTTATTGGCATTTTTATTGCTGATCCTTGTTGTCGGAATACAATGGAAAGTATTTCGTAACCCTCCTCCAGAAAACCCTCAATTTCCATCAAATCATTATATCTCCGGTGACTAAACGAGCTGAACACAAGTGCTAAACATCATGTTGCTGACTGTCACGATAATGCTAGTCAATGTGGACTATGATGTAACTTCCGCGTAAGATGTTATAAATTAGGTAGTCTCGTCATTGAAATGTGCAATCGAGGGATAAGCCCTTCATTCTAGAAGCATAAATACGTGTCCTGATACCAACCTGGACCATAATACTACACTTTTTATGTAAAAGAAATATTAGCAAATGATGATGGACATTACAAACTATCAGTAGAGCGTTTATAAACGGGCAGTTCATTGGGTTTAAACTTCTGACTGGTCAGGTTTTAGAGTCATCACTAGTACACTGGTTGAGGAGTAAGCTGTAGTAATAAATAAATGGCCGAAATAAATAGGCATGTGAGCCCTCGACATTGATGGTTACCTTATTAAATTTACTGAACACATCCGAAAGCGCTCCATCACTCATATGCACCAGATCACGAGTTGGTAGGTTGTTCTACTGATTCTTGCAACTAATACCCACTTTAGATCAATAGCTTTCCAACACGTCAACAATCTCTCAAATATATTTTTGAACTCGTTCTTCCCTAACCTCTGATTTGACTGGGTCTGTGTCTTCCGATTATAAAAGGTGTTGTAGACAAAGCCGTTGTCAAATCATGAATACCTGTGGCAACTCTGGTGACAAAACACAAATTTCTTGAGTAATGTTTGTATTACTGCATAACTTTTACAAATTATAACAAAAGCAAAGTGTATGGTTTAAATAATTATAACAAAAATCGACCTAAAGTGACAATGCTTACAATAGTTTTTCTGGCAAGTTGAGTATTTCGGTGTTAACGCCAATAACTATTGCTTAGACGAATTAATTTATGCCTTGTGACTGATGATAATAGGATATCAGGAAACGAGAGACATGTTCCCACGGCCGTACTGAAGTACAACTGCTATGACTAAGGTTAGTTGACAAAAAGTGTCGTTTGCATCAAGGAAAATAAGAGTCTAAGTCATACGCCGTCAAGACTATTTATATAGGAGTATTGCTTGCTGTTATGTATCTTGACTCTGAAAAATTTGATAGGTTCTATGTTGTGCATAAGCCTTTTCTTCCAATTTAAGCCAGCTTAAATCTCTGAAGGCCAAGTTAGCTTCCAAAAATTACAGTGTATTTAAAATTAAACAAGATTCAGATTTGTGAAGTAAGGCCTATATTATTCCTCCTCTAGTATGCTTCTGTGAGTGTCTAGACTTCTCTTGAATGATTCATTTGAAGGTGTGGACACCATCGCTTTGAGTGACAGGTTCCAAGTATTCATGACTCGGTGTTAAAACCTATATGCCTCTGGTATTTTGTTTGTTTTTGGCGTTTCTACTCGCCTGCTATGTCCTCTGAGATGTTACGATCTAGTGGGAAGAAAAAGAAAAGATATATAAGGTCTGAAATCATTTCTTAGCATTCAATACATCAAAATCAGATCGCCACTTAGTCTGCGGTAGGACAGAGTAAAGAAGTGTGTCTTTTCAAGCCTCTCATTAGGTGGTCAACCCCGCAGTTCTGCAATTGCATGAGTAGCCACCCTTTAAACTTTATGGGAGCTTGCAGCCTGGACTCTGTTCTGAATCTTAGTTCTTGCTAAAAGTGTATACACTGTAGTGAACATGGTAGTGAAGATGCCACAGGTATTCGGCGTTTGACAACGCTTTCACCAGTAACACCTTCTAATACGAAGCGCACCCACCGAGTAAAATCAAAAGACAGAAGTGAGGAGATCGAAGATATATTTGATAAGCTATCAATATATTGAGGATCGTTCGCACTAATCTGGCTAGCGATTGCGGCAGATGTTGAGCACGGCGTTCCCACACGTGATCTGGTGAGGATGCTTGATCGAGCGCCCTCAGCTAGATGAGTCCACTAAAACTGTGGTCAGCATCCAATGTCGAAAACTTACAGAGATATTTGATTTTGGGGAATTATTTACCGCTACAGATCACTCCCCCCTATTGGGGTAGTGATGACCTTAACACGTGGCCAGCCAGAAGTTTAAACCCAACGAGTTTTTCGTTGGTAAACACTCTTCTGATAGCTTGCTAGGTTTAGCAGCGTCTGGTCGTCTTTCCTTACTATAATGGACCATGATGTACAATATAGTAAAAAAAAGGTACAATGCAGGATTTCGTTTCTCACAACTTCATCGTTCTTTTCATCGTCTTTTCCAGTCGTCCTGGAAAAGAAAAGAAAAATATGTAAGTGCATGTCGGAATACACTCGTACGCGCGTGAAAACACAAAGCGGGCAAAGAAAAAGGAAAACAAACTCATGCTCTCGTAATAGCGCAAAAAAGGATTTTTATAATATCGTTACTTTTTGTTTTTTCTTTTTTGAAATAAAAAAAGTAATAAAAAATATATAAGCATATTAAATTCAGGTTTTTTAAAAAAAAAGTTATATATAGTACCAGGGAAAATCGAGAGTATATAAAATGTTAACTTGTGTCTTACGTGCAGTAATCGTTCAAATGTTCTGGAAATCTTACTCTTCTTCCAGAACGCGTTGTTTTGAGTTTATTTTCGGATACTGTTGAAGTATCAACGTGTGTGTCTGCTGTCGATTGAGGTATTATAAGGGCAGGAGTTGTGTCGTGCGATTGTATTGAAGAAAAATCGACGTGAATAGGATTTCCTTCTAAATACGCTGCATTGAGACGATCGATACTGATGCTTTCTTTGGTTCCGTTCTTATCGATTATATAGTGCTTAGATTCGCGTTGAAGAACTTTGAAAGGCCTTTCATATGTTGATTCGAGAGGTCGTCGATGCGAGTCTCGACGCACGAAGACGTGTGTACTATGTCGTAAGTCAGGTTGAACGAAAACACCAGTTGATTGTGGTCGAGTGGAAACAGATTTAACTGAACGCATTGCGTTTGTAAGCCTGTTCGCGTAGGAGGTTAGATCCATGTCCATCGAAGAGGATGAAGGATCCACGAACTCTCCTGGAGGTCTAAGGGTCTTACGATAAATGGGTTGAGACACAGTGTATCCAATGTCAGATTTCACTGCATTGCGTATGCCTAGTAAGACGAGTGGGAGAGCGTCAGTCCACTGAGAAATGTTTGAGGCTGATAGTGACGCTTTTAGTTGTCGGTGAAAACGTTCTACCAACCCGTTTGCTTGTGGGTGGTAGGCCGTCGTTCGGAAGCGAGTGATTCCTAGTTTTATGGTCAGACAACGGAACAGTTCAGATTCAAACTGACGTCCACGGTCTGTAGTAATGGTTGTTAGGCAGCCGAAGTTTGGTACCCACCTCTCGACGAAGGCGCGGGCCACTGTTTCAGCAGTAATGTCTTTGATGGGTACTGCTTATGGCCATCGAGTAAAACGGTCTACGCATGTTAGAAGATAAGAATATCCATTCGAATCTGATAAAGGTCCTACCAAATCCAAATGAACATGGTCGAAGCGAGCATCGGCAGTTTTAAACGAGCCTAAGGGACATTTGTAATGCCTAATAACCTTAGATTTCTGGCAGCTTACACAGGAGCGTGCCCACTCCCTCACGTCTTTATTCATACCAGACCAGCAAAACCGTTCTGCTATAAGCTTTATGGTTGCACGTACACCTGGATGAGAAAGTCTGTGCAACGTATCGAAGACGTTGCGTCGATATTGTTTCGGCACGATTGGGCGATCCCTACCTGTAAATGTGTCACAAAGTAAGGTTTCCTTACCTGTTCCCATCTGTTTAATGCGCAGTTTAAGTGTTGTTGAGGCCAACTCGTGCTGAAGATCACTGTCTTCATTTTGAAGTTGGGCGAGTTTTAAAAGGTCGATTCCTTGGGAACTGTTCAAAGAATTTATACGAGACAAGGCGTCTGCAACTACATTGTTGGCTCCAGAAATGTGTCGAATATCTTAAGTAAACTGAGAATTGTAGTCCAGTTGTCGAGACTCACGTGGTGAGTACTTGTCCGAAGAAGAGCTTAAGAAGAAAGTAAGTGGTTTATGGTCGGTAAAAGTGGTAAATTCACGGCCTTCGATACAGTGTTGAAAATGCCGGACAGCACAATACATAGCTAGGAGTTCCCTACCGAATGTGCTGTACCTCGATTCAGTGTCTAACAACCGTCTAGAGAAAAATGCCAAAGGTTGCCAGGAATGGTTAACCCATTGTTGTAAGACTGCTCCGATTGCTGAGTCGGATGCGTCTACTGCGATGCTAATGGGCGCTTTAGGGTCCTGATGAGCAAGCATTGCTGCTCGTGCGATATGTTCCTTAACCGTGGAGAATGCTTTTCGGATAGTGTCATCTAGATTAATGGATTTCGCATTTCCACGAAGTTGGTCGGTAAGAGGTTTCATAAGTAACGCGCATTTTGGTATGAATCGTCTATAAAAACTTACCAGATCGTTAAACGTGCATTTCTGAATGTTTACTGTAATGCCATGTTTTTGTAGTCGGTCGAAAACAAGGTCCAGATGCTGGAGATGTGATTCTCTGTCCGGACTTGCTATTAAGTAGTCATCAACGTATGCATGTACAAAGTTGAGACCTCGAAAAACGTCATCTATGAACCATTGGAAAGTCTGTTCCGCGTTTCTCAGACCGAAAGGCATTCGCAAAAATTCATAGAGTCCGAAGGGCGTTAAAATAGCGGTTTTTGGAATGTCTTCAGTGGCCATAGGAATTTGGTTATAAGCTTTTACCAAGTTGATTTTTGAAAAGACAGTTGCACCTTTCAAGGTAGCTGTCAAATCGTGAATGTGGGGCAACGGGTAACGATCGGGAATGGTTTTTGCATTCAATCTCCGATAGTCACCAGTTGTACGCCAATCGTTGCTGTCCTTTTTAGGGACCATGTGCAACGGAGATGCCCATGGGCTATTTGACGGTCTAATGATTCCTAAGTTTATCACATGGTCGAATTCGTTTTTCGCCAACCTTAACTTTTCAAGCGCCAGTCGGCGTGCTTTCGAGAAGACAGGTGTTCTTGTAGTCGTGATGTGATGTGTAACATTGCTGGTTACACACGGCAATTTCGGTTGCGATTGGTAAATGCCGGAATATTTATCGAGTAGTGGTTGGTAGAAGGGGTCTATAATAAGCTTAATAGTGACTGGAGATAACCTGCAACCAGAAAAAGAAGTCAGGCAAACAGATAAATTAGTAATTCCGTCTACTAGCCTCCGTTTGCGCGTATCGATAATTAAGTTGTGGTATTGTAGAAGGTCCATACCAATGATTGGCATAGAAACATCTGCAACAACAAAGATCCAGTGAATGGGTTTGCGTAAACCCACGTTAAGATAAACATACCTTTTGCCATACGTAGCGATAGGCTTTCCGTTTGCCGCCTGTAGATTTAAAACGGGCTCGTGAAGCCGGCCGTTGGGATTCGCTGGGAGAACGCTAACCTCTGCGCCAGTATCTACGAGGTAGCGAACTCTCGTTATCACATCTGTGACATATAAAGAACGGCTATGTACGCCGGATACGGTTGCCGTTAACGCGTGCCGGCTTGGAAGTTTCCCGAAACGTTCTTCGCGTCGATGGATTTCGCGTTGGGAAAATTGCATGGTTTTCTGCAATTTCTGGCGGACTTTCCGTACTGGTTATGGTACCAGCACCAATCAGGATTATCCGTCTCTCGAGTTCTAGATACAGATCGCTTACGTGATATGCTTCCCGCGGGGTAAGTGATCGTTTACGGTCGTCACAGAGTTTGAGATAACGCGTAAGTGTATGACACAACAGTGTCATGTCATTCTGGGTCGTTTGAGGCTTTTGTTTGACTGAAAAAACCTCGGCGTTAGAAGATCTAGTGATTTCGAGAATGCGGTCGGCAGATGCAGCTAGCTCGTCTACGGCGTTGTTTTGGAACGAGACCAAAACAGCTTGCACCTGTTGAGGAAGTTTGGATAAGAAAAGTTGTTTGAATAGGCCGTCATCGAAGGTTCTTTGGCCAATGACTTCTCGCATTCTTTGCAACATGTCTGTGGCAGAACCGTGTTGCAGGTCGATGTTGTTGAGGAGTTGGTCTAACCTTTGTCAATCGGTTAGATCTCCGCGTTTAAGGATGGCCTGTTTCAGGGTTTGGTATGGATCAGAAACATCACTAGTAAACATACTAGGTGTTACGTACCTGTTAAATTCTCGCGGTAGTGCCTTGACTACTGCGAGGAATTGTGTACGAGTATCGTTCACACCGTGCTCGAAGAAGTCGGCTTCTGCGTGACAAAACCAGGCTTCCATGTTGTCTGGTCAGAAAGGCATAAGTCGGAAAGAGCGTGGGGACACAGACTTTAACTTAAATACTTTAGGGGTCTGTTCAGTCATAGTAATATATCAAGTACGAAAAGTGAACAAGAGGGAAATATATATATAAACCCAAAAACACGGGAAAAAATATCACAATGGTAAAAAAAGATTAAAATAAGACAATGATATATAAAATCACAAAAAGGAACAGACTCACAGTTAACAATATGGTGTACCAGATCACGTCAAGCTCACCAATGTAGATGCCACAGGTATTCGGCGTTTGACAACGCTTTCACCAGTAACACCTTCTAATACGAAGCGCACCCACCGAGTAAAATCAAAAGACAGAAGTGAGGAGATCGAAGATATATTTGATAAGCTATCAATATATTGAGGATCGTTCGCACTAATCTGGCTAGCGATTGCGGCAGATGTTGAGCACGGCGTTCCCACACGTGATCTGGTGAGGATGCTTGATCGAGCGCCCTCAGCTAGATGAGTCCACTAAAACTGTGGTCAGCATCCAATGTCGAAAACTTACAGAGATACTTGATTTTGGGGAATTTTTTACCGCTACAGTAGTTTCCAACATGGCGATTGTCTGTCTCAAAGCCCAGAGGGTTCCAAACCACTTTTCTGTGACCTCCCAGCAATGAGCTGCGATCTTAATATCATGACTCACTGTCACCTCAAGATCATTGTGAGAGAAGACCACTGGTTTCGGCACTTCCTCCATGCGGTGCTTAACTACCTTTTATGTCCCCAAAGTGCATTTAGACACACTTTGCCGCGTTAATAGGCATCAGCCACTTCTTAGACCAGACAATCATAATATCTAGGTCTGCCTGAAGTGCGTATGCGTATGAAGCAGTTGAGAATAATTCCAGATGCTTGAAATGGAATCTTTAGCAAACTTATTTGCCAGATATTGCTCTTCAGTATGCATAACTCACTCACTAACTAGACGGAAGGTGGCAGAAAGTCCTGGGTTAACCTTCATCAAAACTTCAAACAGTCAGCCTTAATATTAATAAGCCAGTTTGAAAATTTAAGATATAGAGATATAAGAACTTCACTGGAAGATATAGTTGTCAATTATTCTGCGTCCAGAGTGTTTAAATGAATCACTACTAGGATTTATATTACCCTGATATTGTTTTACTACACTATTTTGATAGTTGTAAATTAGTTGTCATTTTAATGACTGAATGAGTTTCTGCAAAAAAAGAATAAGCCACCGTCATCTTCAAGTGACCGTGATAATTTCCAGTTTAATGATCATAGTAAGGTCTAATCTTTGATTGATTTAATAATTTAGGGATGTGCAGTTGCCTTGATTATTTTTGGTAGCATATTTTATAGTTCAGTTCGTAAATACAATGACAAACTTGATACGACTGTTAAAGGAGTTATAAAATGCCTTGTCATAGTCGGATGTATCATGATTTTTGCTGGATTCCTAGGTCTCTTTGGATCTTGCATAAATAGTAATGATGTACTTTGCTTGGTATATCTTTACACTTAATAGTTGAACTATTTAATTTCCATTGATTTTCAGTTTTCTGTTGGTTTGTTGTCAATAATTATTGTTCAGCTAGGAACTGGAATAGCATGCCTTTGTTATCATGTAAAGGCAAGTTTTTTCGTTAGTAATGAGCTTTTATAGTTGTGGGATAATCTTCATTTGAGCATGAAGAAAGCAGTTGAAAACTATCATTTCAATAAAACAATAAGCACAATTATGGATAAAATTCATAGAGATGTAATTATCACTTCAAGCTTATTTTATTGCAGCTAAAATGTTGTGGTTCACTTAATCACTTAGAATATGGAGATAACATCCCCTGGTCCTGTCGTGAAGATGGCTCCATTTACAAAAATGTATTGTCAGAATAACATGTTTTCACATTATTATTGTTTACTTATTTATTTTTACGAGTACACGGGCGCATACATTTTTTTGTAGCAGATTTGGTCATTGAATAAACCATTTGTAAAATAGTTAGCTTGATGGTACTATTCGATAGCCAATAATCTTTCTCTAGTACGTTATTAAAACGAATTGCGGCTTACAAACACAAATGCTAAGCTTTAGACCCTGTTTGACTGCTCCTATGCTAATTTGAATTGTCCACTTACAATTATACTGATTGCAGTAAAGCTGTAAAATTTTGGTTAGAGCCCTTCAATTATAAAGCGAATCTGCTTTATGATTTCAACAAGCTTCGAAATAAAAGTATTTTAGTAAACAATCAACCTTTGTACTACAAGCAGGTTTCAAGCAAGCAAATCGTGCATGGAGGACAGCTGGAAGACTCGTTCGAAGTAAAGAACGGTATTAGGCAAGGTAGCTTACTCTCACCCATTCTCTTTCTCCTGGTGATCGACTGGATCATGAAGACTTCAACATCTGGGGTGAAGGATGGAATACAGTGGACATCTAGGATGCAGCTGGACAATCTAGACTTCTCAGATGATCTGGCTCTTTTATCGTACACGCAACAACAAATGAAGGAGAAAACGACCGGTTTAGCAGCAGCCTCATCAACAGTAGGTCTCAACATATACAAGGAGAAAAGCAAGTTTCTCTGATGCTACACAACATGCACCAGTCGAATCACACTTGGAGAAGATTTGAAAGATGTATAAACTTTTACATATTTGGGAATCATCATTGATGAATACGGTGGATCTAATGCAGATTTAAAGGCGCGGATCGACAAAACAAGAGCAGCATATCTACAACTGAAGAACATCTGGAACTCAAAACAACTGTCTGTAAGCTAACACCAAGGTCAGCAGATTCAATACAAATGTTAGTTCAGCAAAGAGTTCTCTTTTCGGCGAATTCATTTTCAAAGCTGTACAATCGCAAATATAAATACTTATTTTTACAGGATGATAATAGTAGTACTGATAATAAACTTGTTATACATGGTGACAGTGAGGTTAAATAAACAAAAGTATTAAAATTTTTTATAAAACAAGGAAAGTTTGATAATCGTTTGATTGGTAATGGCTTAAATATTTATCAAAACATTGATAGGGAAATTGTCATTGGGAAAGGATAGCTCAGCATGATAAGATAAAATGTTGAAATTGAGATTAAATGTAATTGGAATGATCATGGAAATAAAAACAAACCAGTTGGGTGGTAGAAGATTTAAGGGGAAGGTGAAAAGTGAAGCAGATGGCTGTAAAGGAACAACAGAAAAATTTTAATACATTATGACCATGGTTAAAGAAGAGGGTGTACCAGTCTCTTTCGCACACATAATTCTGGTTTTTCCAGATGTACGGTTATTGCTTCGGCGATGCAGCCAGTTTAGAAAACAACCCACTCAAAACGATTATAGAAAACCTCCACTTGTATAAAAGGTACGTGGATGACACCTTTATCATTTGTGACAATAAATGCGACTTAAGTCATCTCCTAAATACATTTAATAATTGTTATCCATCAATAAAATTCACATTTGAAGTTGAAAACAAACAAAATATTCACTTTCTTGATGTGGAAATGACAAGAAAGCAAAATGGTACTTTAAAAAGATCTATCTACAGGAAACCCATGTGGAATGGCCAACTATCAAGTTTCTACAGCTGGGTTTCCATCAGCCGAAAAAGAAACTTATTAATAACACTCGCTACAAGAATACGAAGAATCTGTAGCCCAGAAGTCATAGATGAAGAATTGGGCCTTTTAAAAGAGATACTTATCAAAAACGGATATCCTTCGATATTCATTGATAAGAACATGAGGCCGAGAACGCCAAAAACGCAAATAATTACAGTAGAAAAGAAAACCCTATACATGAACATCGACTTCAAAGGAGATAGAGCCACATTTGTCTTAAAGAGGAGAATTTCGGACTCTTTAAAAAGAACATTCCCTGCGGCAACATTGAGAATATCATTCTTCAGTCGATCATTGTTCACCAATAATCTGAAAGATAAATTATCGCATCTGACCAACTCAATGTGCATTTACCAATTTACCTGCTCATGTGGAGCTAGGTATATAGGTCGTTCGATGCGTACTTTATCCAGAAGGATTCAAGAACATTGTCCAGCGCGGCTAAAAAGAGGAGGCAACGGCTTAGTAAGCCAACTTGTACTGAAATTAAAAATTAAGTGCAGGAAAAATCTTGTTGCTGAATGAGATTAATAAAGCTTTACGTCAAAGGGTACCATCAGTTCATTCTTGTTGATTTGAATTTTTCTAATGCATGAAACACTTAAACGAATGATCAAATGAATCTAGTAAATATTCTCATTTTTGATGATCACTGTAATACTTCCTTTATCAACTGTCATAATCACAGTATTCTTCAGGTTGTTTACAGTCTTTTGTGATTATACATTCATTTAATTTTAATAAGATAAAATATTAAATATTTTACTCAACTAACTATATATTCTTTCGTACAATCACATAATCAATAATATTACTTTATTTTACAGGGTTGTACTGATGCATTAAATCAATTCGGTGGCCAATTTCTACGTATTGCTACAATTCTTTCATTTATGTTCATAATCCTTGAAATAATAGCAATTGGATGTTCTATATACTTAACTGCATATATCGATGCAAAAGATCATATATGACATTATTATTATTATTATTATTTTCTTTTCTTATCGTATCTATCACTAAGATTATTATTATTATGAATGGTTAAGAAGTCATTGAAATTAGTACACTATTGATCATTTGCAAAATGGTTTACAATATCTTTGTAAGTAAATAAGATAATTTATTCATACAAGAATGTAATTATAAAGTATTATATTTACATGTTTTTATGTAAATACTGTATATTTGTCTTTCATTTTTATTTTTCAAATTGTTGAGTAAACAATACATGTCATAAAATAATTTATCCACCTAGAAAATCTTATAAAAGAAGTTCATTTTGATAGATAGACAGTCATTTGTGTTATTGAAAGATTAAAGTTGTATGAATAATTGTATATTAACATTAACACCGTTGAAATGCCGACTCAGTGGTCTAGTGGTTAAGCGCTCGCGGGCTAGACTGATAGGTCTTGGATTCGAATTTCGCAGGGGACGAGATCGTGAATGTGCATTGTTGAGAATTCCCACGACAGGATAAAACGACCGTTCAGTGCTTCCAAATTTTCCATGATGGTCTAGCTTCAACTGAATAATGATCTCAACCATTAAAATTACTATAATATCCACAAAACCCCTTCTGATATCATGTATTGGTAATTGTCTGAATTGTCTCGTTGTTGATGGTAAGGACCACAGTTATTCAGTTTCTTTTTGAAGTATATGCACCCTGAGCGGGCTGCCCTACCATTAGCATTAAGTTACAAGGAATTTTAAGCGAATTTGGAAGATTCAAACCCTTACAAATGGATTATAGTTCATATGTGAGACATAAGCTATTAATTATGTGGACTCAGTAGCTAAGTAGATAACGTGTTGAGTGGTTGAAGAGAAATGTGCTGGGTTTAAGTCCCAGTGTGAACATTAATACGGGTCGAGGTCCCTAATGAAACGAAACCGGTATCCTGAATTCCACAATTAGCCAGTATCTAACTGTGATAATTAGAAGTATTTGAATTATTGTACGGATTAGGAGTCTCAGAAACAACGCAGTTTAGACCAAGAAAAACAAGATTACTAATAAATGTATTGTATTCAGAATTTGAAATCAGGCAGACATCAAGTAGAAAAGAAATCACCACACCAATTCTGCCCTGAAGTGCTTGTGACTTGACAGCAGTTTTAAGGCAGTCCACTCAGAATGCATATGTATCAAAGAGGGACTAACTAATTACAATATTTGATATCAACAGCGGACCAACTCTAAATCATTACAGATACATTATTTATGATTGTGAAAAGTATTTTTTCAATGACAAATTATTATTGGATTTTTAATCCTGTTCCTTCTTTAGTCATAATGAAACTGTTCAGAGAGGTAACTTTATAAGCCATAGAATAATTAACTGTCATCCCCTATTCTCATTTCAAACATATAAGTATACTACTGAACGAAGGAATTATACAACTGTATTGTTTTCGAAGTTGAGTTTGGCCAAAAGAGCAAAAATAAGCATGTAGTTTCCATTGGTTTGATGGGAGACACAACCGAAACAAGGAATTAAACAATGACAAATCTAAGGTCAATAAGAGCCAATTAATATCGAGGTGTACAGAACAAGCTGTGAAACGCATATGGAGAAATTCGAACACTTCACTTCTATCTGAAGTTTGTGCTGATGATGTCGTTCAGAAGAATGATGAAAGCCTCACGAACAAACTATCCAGCTCAGAGAACAAAAGTTCACTAACTCTTGTACTTATATACCTCTTCATAGACTTTTTCACTGATAAATTATTTTTTATCAGTATACGTGTCATGGATTTTATTACGTTTTTGATTGAGATCATGAACCGATTGATGCTAGGCCACCGTTGGAAACCTGGGAGCACTGGATGGTTGTAGGACTCCTCAGCGGTGCGCATTCACTATACCGCCGCGGGGTTCGAACCCAGGGCCTTCAGTGTCGCACGCGAATGCTTAGCCTACTGGATTGGTTGATGTTAGACACTGACACCATTGGATGCCGGCTCAGTGGTCCAGAGGTTAAGGGTTCACGAGTGAGACTGAAGGCCCTGAGTTCGAATCTCTCGAGGCGGGATCGTAGATGCGCACTGCCGAGGAGTCCCGTACTGGGACAAAACAGCCATCCACTACTTCCATGTTTTTCATGGTGGTGTGACTTCAATCGACTGATAAACTCAACCATTAGATCATTTTTTCGACAATAATGAGCTCTAGTACTGACACCATCAGTGGTTTAGACTTAAGCTGAAATATGATTACAACCGGGGAGAATTTTTTATCACCATGTTATATCTTTATGAATTCGGGCGAGTGTGCTCCTGGACATATTGAGTACATCTTCGATAACAATTAAACCAATCACTATTTTTTTCAATACATGTGATCATGTTCTCTAAATTTGTTGTTAGAGCTAAAGAAATAAAACGAAAACTGTTTCATTTAACAAATACTTATTTCTAATCAGAGAGGGTTTTTTGTGGATATTATAGTAATCTAATAGTTTATTTCATGCGTCAATTAAAGCTAGATCACCATGTAAAACATGAAAGTAGTGGAAAACCGTTTCATCTTAGTATTGGACTCCTCAACAATGCTCATCTACTATCCCAGCTCGTGAGATTCGAACCCAAGACTTATCGATCTCATGCTCAAACACCTAACTTGTTGACTGCTAAGCAGGTATCCAATAGTACTAATATCAAACTTTAAATAATCCACGAAATTGAGTCACCGTTCATTATTTTCTTCAGTGATTTACTATCTTACAACATCATTATATAAGTTATTCTCTATTGTAATCATTTTCAAAGGACAATACTAACTGATTATGTAATTTGTTAAAATTATATATAGATGAATATGAATGATAATTGATCCAAGTTATAAATGTGTTAGTGCTATTCACTAAATTTGATCATAAATAAACTTCTACGTATATGTTTAAATGAAATACTCTTCATTTATATATATGAGTATAGTTTACTTTTAGCTGGTGATATCATTGTAATGTTTTAACAATATCTCTTTTCTGTATTCCCTTTTAAATGATAAGAAACATCAGTAATGATTATTCAGTTTATAGTATTATGCAATGATGTAATGATTACAATCAGTACAAAATTAGAAAAAAAAACCCATACTATAGATAATGTACATATTTAACCATTAATAATGATATGAAATGATCATTCAAATTAATAGAACACATTGAATAGTATAAATGTAGAATGATTTAAGTCAAAGGTTAGAAAATTGATTTGATTGATAGAGTTTGGTTAAGAATAATGATTAGGCAAATATGATATCAACTTGTATCTTCCTATTGATGTTTAGGGCTGTAATTGATCAGTCTTTTATTGGCATATATGTATACTGTGCGTATTGCCTTGATAATGTTTTAATTTACAAGTATTATATGCAAAGATGGATAGTGGCTAGCATAGTCAGTCAGTCAGTAAGTCACAACATAGAACTTTGTACATTCGTACATCAACTCGAGTTGCCATACCACATTAGCACAGAAATACAAATCCCGTAGGGATAGAGATAGTAAACGTATGTGTAGTAATCGAAAACATTAGGGTTCGAAGATGTTATTCAAAGAGTATAATCCAATGAAATAAATTTGGAAAGATACAAAAAGGGACATGAAGAATTCAGAAGATAAGGATTTGGGAGAACACAAAGACTGGATGCACCTGAGCCATTGCAAACGATTTTGAACCATGTCATTCAAGGTCTCTAACTATCGGTCGCTATCGTTTCGCGGAAACAAACCAGGTAGTCTACACCTACCAACATGGCTCAGTCCAATTATTAATTACTTCATGGATTTGTGCCATGTTTTCGTCTGGCCTCCTATGATAATTAAAAGTATTTGAACTATAGTACAAACTAAGAATCCTAGAAATAACGCAACTGGATCAAGAAGTACTAGATAAGCACGAACGAATGTACTGTATTTGGAATTCGAAATCAAGCATTTAACAAGTACAAAAGAATTATTAGTTCATTCCAATACCACACCTTCCCTAACTTTCTTTCAACCTACTCTTACACCATGAAACATCGCATGTTGGGGCGGTCACTGCTTGAGTATACGTAACACATGGCTAGCATATGATATCGAATGTTAATAAATGATAATATAAAAGATTGATTATGAACTAAGTAGCTCAGTAGTAATGTCGTTAATGAAGAAAAATGAATTGCTTATAGGTTTATCTTATTGATGACTGCTAACTAACATCAGTACTTAGTCATAAAAAGATCAGCCTTTAACTATGAAAAAATCGAAATCATTAGAAAGGAAATCTACCTAGTTAATTTCAACGTAATCTTAAATATTATATCACAGTTTAGTTGAATTGAGGTGTGTGTGTATATATACAATCATTTGTAGCATTATTAAAAAAACGCATTGAAAAGTTTCATATGGCGAAGTTTTGAAAGAGGTTAAAGTCTTTATGTTCTTGGATAACATCATCTATGAACGAGAAGAATTGGATGCAGATATGAAGGCATGGATTAGAAAAGCGAGGTCAACATTCCGACAACTGAAGAACGTGTGCAACGCAAAACAATTGTTATCCAACATCATATTAAGAATGTTTAATAGAACGTCAAGACAGTTCTAATGTATAGAGCTGAAAGTTGGAGAACTACTAAAACCATCCCTAAACATGTACAAGTATTTATAAACAATTGTCTACACAAAGTACTCAATATTCGCTGACCGGATACTATCAGCACAAGCCAAATATGGGAGAGAGTAAAGCAACTTTCATCTCAAGAAAAAATTAGTAGATGGATAGGACACAATTTATGGAAGTCATTGAACAACATCAAATGACAAGCGCTAACTTTGAATCCTTAAGGCGGAAGGAAGAGTGGCAGACCAAACAGCATATTGCACCGGGAACTGAAAGCAGACATCGAAAAATGAATAGTACTTGAAAATAACTGTAAAGGAGAGTCTAGGACACCGTAGACTATAGAAACCTGGTCGTTGATCTATTCTCCTTGAGAGGTAGCCGGCATAAATAAGTAAAGTAATGAGTTATAAGTTATAAAAATCAGGTTATACTCAAGTTTAAATGGTACACAATAAATTATAGAAGATTCACTTACATAAGCGCTACTACTTGTGTTAGTAACGAAATTTAAAAGTTACGTCTTTTTGCCTGCACTACACATAACGTTGAATATTATTGAAATAGAAAAAAAGAGTAAATAGTTCAGCTAAGTGTTTTGTTGCTGATGTTCTACTACGTTTGAACTATAGATTGATATCCTCTTTGATTTCGTGTATAATACTTTTGGATAACAATAAAATTAAAGTAATAAGTCTTTTACTTGAATGAGTGTTATTAACTTCGTAGACTCCTTCTACATTTGAACTCGAACAATAAAGAAAAGGCGCAAAATATAATTGGAAACTTTATTCTGAAGTTCCTTCATGTGGAGAACATAAGCCCATTTATAGGCTTATTGTTAACCTTGAAACACTCGAAACAATTGAAAACATTATACTTTACGTTACAGAGGAAGTAATCATCCAGTTAGTTTGATACATAATCTGTCAATTCATTAGGAGTCTTCATGGAGCATTCTAATTGGAAGAAGTGTTTCCAGCCTTCTCCTGACTTTAGAAGATATAATCAATGAATTCTCATAGGGTTTCAACAACAAGAAAAATTTGTAATATGTTTAAAAACTTATATTTCATGTCATTGTGACAAGAAAGTAAACAAAAGAAATTAATGAAAGATATTCTTAATAAGGAGCAGAAAATATAGTTATAAACAGCTTGAATCTTTATCAAATAGATTAATAAACATTAATAATTGAGGGAAAAAGTTGCGTATACTAATGAGATAAAATGACGAAACTAAAACCCAGTGTAATCATAAAGGACATCAGAAAGGTAGGGAGTAAAATATGAGTCGAGGAGAGGGAGATGATAATAGTTTGGAAAGCTAAAGGTTAAGACCATGGGCAGAGAGTTTGAGTAATCTATATTTGAATACAATATTCTGGCTTTACTAAAAATTATCCTAACGGCCTCACCAATGATTAAAAGACAGAAGCTAATTCTGTTTGTCTAGGTTTTCATATGCCTTATAGATGACTATGAATAAGGAGTCTGTCTTGATTAAATGAATCATGTTCACAAAGTGCTTATTTATGAAGCTTCTCGTTGATACCTTTTAACGATTCTGGATACCCTTCCTGAATCTCATTAGATGGAACGCTCATGGAATAACCGATAAAATTAGCTTCACGTAGCAGGAGATAGAACCAAACCACGTGGAAGTCAGATCCGATAGTTATCTTTTAAGCTGGTATGGAACAATGATCGACAGGAGAACATCAAACTTTAGGTTAATACGAGCAACGTTCTTGTCACGTTTAAAAAAACTATCCTTTCTTTGACATTTATATCGTTGATTTTCTGGTTTTTGAGCCTTATCTCAGTGGATATCCATTTCCAATAAACATTACTCTTAGAAGGTTCATGACTACAAGTTTATCGAATTCATGTGAAAAGATATATAATAAAGTTCTACTTCCTACCAAATAAGAGCCATCTACAAAAGCTTGATATCTGGCCATTCCATGAAAGTTCCCTGTAAACCGATCTCAGATTTCTATGAGGTTATCTAAAGTTTCCGAAATCCAGAAAGCGAATATCCAGTCTGTCTTTCTATCCGAGTGTAAGTTTATTGCTGGCTGGCATTTGTTGGAGTTCTGTAGAATATGATTTAAAACGCATTTATTTTCCTACATAATAAAATTATTAACCTATTTTGGTGGAGTTTCGTTTTCTGACAAAGATAGTTTGATCTAAACAACATCAACATTATTTCTCTCCCTTAGTGATACACTCTTGCGTTGGCTAATGGAAATTTAGAATAGCTAGACGGACGATAAATCAAAAATTTATCCTCAGCTCCTGAGACACATTTTAACTATGTTTCTTTCGATCTAGTATGGCTTTACTAAAACCAAATGGATGCTCTAATTCCATAAAATCTACAGAACATTTCACATAGTAATCAGAGGCAGTATCCGTCAATGAAATTACTTGTGAAACTGTATTATAGGCACTTGTCGAATGGTGAATTAAGAAATCCGATTGTGCACCGATTATTAAATTGATTTTGAACGTCATTTTGAATCCATATTATTTAGCACACAATCTAAACAGAAAAGAGCGAAAAGTTTTTGGATCAATGTTTATATCTTTCACAAATCAACGGCACTGTGGATCGGTTCCACCGACAGTCAAAAGCTTACAATTCTACTGTAAATGCACCACAGTTTATAGGCTTACTTCCATTTGTCTTTCTGGAAATTTGAAGTACAATGGAAGCTGCAGTTGGATGCACTGCAGCCTAGCTCTTTCATGGCACAGTGATTCAGTCTTCTGGAAACACAATGAGCCTTCCATCATCCACAATAAATGTGGACATTACTTCCTACATTAGTAGACTAATAAATGCCTTATGGTTTACTATACATACCTTTATACCATATGATTGATAATACCGATCCTTTTGATGGGTTAATGAAAGAACCTACAAAATCCTGACGAATTAATAATACGTTTATCAGAGTGGAAAAGACGAAATGTCAGGATCGATCAACTAAAAGCAGTCTATTTAGAAGATACACCTCTTCTGACTGAAGCATGGGGTTCTCAATACAGCTGAAAGAATGATACACTTTAGTCACTTCTTGCGCATTTCATGTTTAGCATCAATGTGGAATTATTATTAATTACATGACTTCGTTATATAGAAGTGTAAACAATGAGACGCTGTTAAACTTGGTAAGCTAATAAAATATTGTTTATTATTAGAAGGTGTTTTGTGGAGATTGTAGTAATATCGATGGTTAAGATCATGAGTCAGTTGAAGCTAGAACACTATGGAAAACCTGGATGCACTGGACGGCCGTTTCGTCCTATTATGGGACTCCTCAGAAGTTGGATGCCGGCTCAGTGGTCTAGTGGTTTAGTGCTCGCACACGAAACCAGTAGGACCTGGGTCCGAATCTTGCAGGGGGCGAGGTCGTGGATGCGTACTGCTGAGGAGTCCCACAATAGGACAGAACGGCCTTCCAGTGCTTCCAGATTTTCCATGATGGTCTAGCTTCAACTGACTCATGATCTTAACCATTGAGAATATTGTTTATCAACTATCAGCTCATTGAATTTCAACTTCCAACTAGTAACATCAAATTATCCTCATAATTCTTAGTAAAAAAACATGAACTGGAGTCGTTTCTTAAATATTCAACATTAATGCTGACCTTGATAGTTTTAATAGATACTATTAGTTGAAAACGCTAAGTCAAGCATTACCAATATCTCACAAAATAATCTAATATACAACACTTCATCTCCTATAGATAGATAATTGTAATTTAGGGAGTTTTGTTCTTTGAACTGGATGGTTTCGTCGTGAAACTTTCATTTTCCCTCTGAACAATATTATCAACACAAAGTTCCTGTAGAAATGAAGTGTCCTATCGACCGCGATCTTCATTGGTTATTGTTAACCTATAACCTGTTATTGTATGTTTTTTTTTATTTTGATTATATCTTCCATTGATTTGTTTCTTGATCCTAAATTTTTCCAGGATCTTACTTATGTAATAAGTAACTATTTAAGGGTTGTTTTATGTTTTAACTATTTTCAACAGTAACAAAACATCACAGAATGAGATGAATTTCATTGACATTGTGGTTTCTCTTCAACTACTTATAACCTAGAAACAATCTTTATAATTGCTTGTAACCAATGTAAATACCTTATATCATATTCATGAAGATTAATGAAAGAATAACATTATGAAAGGATTACAAACTAGTAGAGGAGATGAATACTTACTTACTTACGTCGGTTACTCCTCGTGGAGGAGCATAAACCACTTACCAGCATTCTCTATCCAATCCTGTCTTGGACAATCCTTTCCAACTCTTTTCATATCTGTTTCTATTTCCCGACATAATATGTTCATTGGCCTTCGTCTTTCTCACTTTCCTTTAGAATTCCATATTAGGGGATAAATAGTTATATATAGTAATTAATGTAAAACTTTTAGGATAGAAATATTTCTGAAAACACATGGAAACACAATTTAAGTAGATGAAAATTAACATCGCCTGGGCCTTCCTTTTTAGTTCTATTCCATTTTTTGTTCATTCTTCTCATATCTGTCTCCATTTCTTGATGTAATGTGTTCTTTGATCTTCCTTTTTTTGCTTTTGCCTTGAGAATTCCATGTGAGGGCTTGCTTTGTGTCACAGTTGAGTACTTTCCTCAATGTGTATTCTATCCACTTACAGAAAGTTTTCCTGATTTCTTCCTCCACTGGGATCTGATTTAAATTCATGAATGTATCATAATATAATAGTAAACTTTCGACTTAAAATTTAAACTTCCTCATTTATCGTTGTATCTTGTAAAGGTATTACTACGTAGTTACGTCCTTAATAGTAACTCTTGAATGACTCTTTGAACGAAATATGTATACCACCTACTGTCGTATAGAATTATTCACTTCATTCATATTAAAGAATAATAGAATATAAATAAGTCAAATACGAGAGGAAATTTTCAGATACATATATTTCATACAGTTTTTGTTCCTACATAGACAATAAGAATCAGGAAAGAAGATTGAAGAAGGTAAACATGTTAACTATATTCAATAAAGCACAATTCAATATTTTATAATCAATATAAATATAAGCTGAATACATATAATGTATAAGGTGTAGTGTCTGTCATTATGTTAAGCCCAAATACCTTATTATTCTAACTTTCGGACAGCTCATTCTATTCATTCTATTTGAGTCACATTCTGACCTTGTTAATTATTCGCTTATCAATGTCTTGACTGTCTTTATATGAGCGCGTAGGCGTATGCACACTTCTTATCCCGTTACTCATAACATGTCCGTAATTTATTTTTGTGGGCTTATAAATATTGATTAACTCTTTGTTAAAGGGAGAGTTGGCTTACCAGCCATCTCCACCGCTCGTCAATTTTGCTTCGCTTTCTTCTTTTCGCGTCGTTCTCCCGTTCGTTTGTCTAATCAACAATTATACAAAATATATGCATTCAAAACTCCATTCTCGTTATTTGACTTATTTAATTCCGTTATTAACTAACGCGATTTAAGTCAATGAATATATACGAGGATAGACGATAGCAACCAATCATTACGATCAAATTGGAGTCAGATCACGGGCCACTAAAATGGTGATCCCGTCACCACAAGCGAACACAACAGGCAACTAAAAAGGTAAGCAATACATATACATATGCTCATAGAAAAAAAAATATATAATAAAACTTATAAGCATATAACTGATATAGTTTTATATAAGACTCAAAAATGAATAAATAAATCGATCTATTCAAAAGTTACAATAAACCATATGGACTTAACATACTACTGAATAATAGAACTTTTCCAGAATTCTATTCATTAAAAAAACAAAAAAAAATTCTCTTATTCTTCAATCTTTCTATACACTTCCTCATCCATTGATTATAAGCTTTATTATTTATCTAACATGGAATGTGAAAATAAGTATCATCTCCTATTCTGTTGTATCCAATATGTTTTCATGTATTTCTTTTCATGAGTTTGTTTTTTTTTATTATTTTACTTCTCTATATTCAGTATAGATTAATAACTATGATAAATATTTGAAGTTGACATAGTAACATTAAGTATTTGTGAAAGGTCAATAAATATTCATTGATATCCGTCTATTGTATCCCTTCATCATGTTGTGAAAATGTTGATATGATTGTCGAATTCAAATCTTATTCGTCAACTCAAACGATATAACATTTATCATTGATTATTAATATAGAAAGTAAATTATTGATTTGTGATTATTCAGCTTGAGAATGATTTTAATTCTAGTTTACTTCTAAAGTGATCATGAGAGATTTTCATTTCATGAAATATCGTCTTCACTACTTGATAAGCGCTTCGGTAATGCTAAGAATATGTAAATTCACTGTCTTTGACAAATTTCTAGTTATCAGTATTGGGGTTGTGGAGATTATTAAGTTTTTGATTGAGAGCATGTGCCTGAACGTACTAGACGGCCATTTTGCTCTATTGTGGAACTTCTCAACAATGCTCATCCACGATTTGGCTCGCAGGATTCAAACTTAAAGCCTTTAGTCTCGCGCTCGAACGCTCAACCTACTGGACCTTTGAGCCAACATTCAATGGTGTTAGTGTCTAACCTCAACTAATCCACAAAGTTGCGCGACCGTCTTCTATTGTACTGAGGTAGATACCTGTCTCTACCGGATACGGATTAGCTCCAATGGTCACGGCTTCTCACTAAAACTCCGAAAATCTCGCGAGCGACGTCGTGGATGCGCAGTGCTGAGGAGTCCCACAATAGGACGAAACTGCCGTCCAGTGCTTCCAGGTTTCTAACGGTGGTCTAACACTAATAGGTTCATTCTCTCAATCAAAATTTTCTAGTTACTTTGCACATGACTTGATCGCTGAGTTCTGTGATCGAACATCATGTGAACAAGGGTTATTCAATCATACGGATCAGCATTCAAATTCACCTTAAAAATAAGTAGAAAACTTATCAAGGGCACTCAATTTCCGTCCTTTTAAGATTGATGATGTCTTTTACATCCATTTAGAAATTAACTTTGGCTGCACCATAGATTTCAAATTTTAAGTTAATTTTAAAAGACCCAAATTTATTTTGTTTTAAATTTCGAAATTTTAAAAACTTCTTGAGGATGTGCAATTTCTGAGAACAAACTGTGGAGTTCAACTGGGTTTGTTGTGGGATAGTAACCCACTGAAGACAATGGTGGACGGTGGGTCGTGGATTGTTTGAAGTTAGACAATAACACCGTTGGATGTTGGCTCAGTGGCCTAGAGGTTAAGCGTTCACATGCGAAACTAATAGATCATGGGATCGTGGATAAGCATTGCTAAGGAGTCCAATACTAGAACAAAATGCCCGCCCAGTGCTTTTAGGTTTTGACTCATGATCTCAACTATAAAACAACTTATAAGTAAAGAAACCAGGTCAAGATAAATTAAATTATTCAGTGTAAACTCTGATTATGAACTGCTCGAAAGATTTTTATTATGATTTTGTTTAGTAACAAACACTCAGTTTATAAATTCTAATCATTGTAATTGGTATTTTGGAATTATTTAGTGGGACCGAAAAGAAGATAAAAGCAACCGTATTCATTGTATTGAAGTTGGAGTTGCAAAATTGTAGCATATCACATCAACATATCATCAATAAAACAACCTTAATGATAAGTTTAATTCTCAAATGATACAGAACTGTGATACATCTATGGGTTATATCTATGTAGTTTCAGTATATTGTGATCATTATGAGATCTAGAGGTCTTCACTTTAGTCTCTGATGAAATAATTTGTGCACAGATTTGACAATTCATGCTACGACGGAATATCATCGAAATTATGGACTAATCAATGTTAAACTTCCATTGAGAACCTGAGAGCACTGAACGGCCGTTTCATCCTCGTGCAGGGCTTCTCAGCAGTGTACATCTACCACCCTGCATACTAAAGTCAAAACCAGGACCTTTAGTTTCGCGTGTGAGTGCTTATCCTCTAGATCACTAAGTTGGCATCTAACGGTGTTAATACTTTCTTACAGTTGTTAACACTCGTGGAGGAGCACAGCTCGCCCACAAGCATTCTCCATCCAACTCTGTCCTAGATAATCCTTTCCAATTCTTCCCAGTTACTATTCATCCTTTTTATGTTTGTTTCCGATTTTCGGTGTAGTGTGTTCTTTGACCTTCCGCATTTCCGTTTCTCCTTACGATTTCAAGTTAGCGTTTGCTTCGTACTGCAATTTGATGATTTCTTCAATGTGTGTCCTATCTATTAACGGTGTTAATGTGTAACTTCAATTAATCCACGATATTACGACAGGAAAGCTATCCAAATATCTGAAGTTTTAAATGATCCTGTAGTTAACATTACCTCGTATTGATAACTGATTTAGAAAATAATCAACTAATACAAACCCTTTGTCTAAATAAATAGATGATTTTCACACTTATTAACAATGAGTTTTTTTCAATCAAACTTAAAGTAATTAAAATAATACAACACAATGAATAGGTTCAGCTTCCAAAACAAAACTTGGCATCAGTCCAAAAAGTCACTAACTTCTAGTCTTAGTCATGTTGGTAGATACAGACTAATCGGTTGGGGTCCGCATGACTATCGTAACCAATCGTTGGAGATTCTTGGTGACATGGCTCGAAATCGGTCACAATGGCGTCGATGTATACACTCTCTGTCTTCCTTTAAACTAAGAGATTAAAATTGCTTCATATCTTTCTTTCTACGTACTAATTCTTTCTTTCTGTACTATATCATTATATGCAATCTATCGTTTATATATTACCATCATTGAATTAACTACTTCTATGAATCCAGTGTTTATCTTGTTGTGCTAATGAGGTATGGCAACTTGAATTGATGCATATATATGCCCTGGTTCTACATTGTAGCTGACTGACTGACTGACTGAGGTTCAGCTTATATTAAACAATAAAAGAAACTATTCTATACAACATACTTTACATTTGTATAAGATGATTGTCAAAGTATTGTTTATTATTCTTTAAATAACAGAAATGATGTTAAGGTTGAAATGAAATCATGGAAACAAGTCTGAGAAACCAAATTTATCACATTACTTTTTAATATAATCAAAATGTAAATCAATATTACCAATATTGACTATATGTCAGTGAAGATCTCATCTTGAATCTATCTATCTATCTATCTATCTATCTATCTATCTATCTATCTATCTATCTATCTATCTATCTATCTATCTATCTATCTATCTATCTATCTATCTATCTATCTATCTATCTATCTATCTATCTATCTATCTATCTATCTATCTATCTATCTATCTATCTATCTATCTATCTATCTATCTATCTATCTATCTATCTATCTATCTATCTATCTATCTATCTATCTATCTATCTATCTATCTATCTATCTATCTATCTATCTATCTATCTATCTATCTATCTATCTATCTATCTATCTATCTATCTATCTATCTATCTATCTATCTATCTATCTATCTATCTATCTATCTATCTATCTATCTATCTATCTATCTATCTATCTATCTATCTATCTATCTATCTATCTATCTATCTATCTATCTATCTATCTATCTATCTATCTATCTATCTATCTATCTATCTATCTATCTATCTATCTATCTATCTATCTATCTATCTATCTATCTATCTATCTATCTATCTATCTATCTATCTATCTATCTATCTATCTATCTATCTATCTATCTATCTATCTATCTATCTATCTATCTATCTATCTATCTATCTATCTATCTATCTATCTATCTATCTATCTATCTATCTATCTATCTATCTATCTATCTATCTATCGATCTATCTATCTATCTATCTATCTATCTATCTATCTATCTATCTATCTATCTATCTATCTATCTATCTATCTATCTATCTATCTATCTATCTATCTATCTATCTATCTATCTATCTATCTATCTATCTATCTATCTATCTATCTATCTATCTATCTATCTATCTATCTATCTATCTATCTATCTATCTATCTAATCTATCTATCTATCTATCTATCTATCTATCTATCTATCTATCTATCTATCTATCTATCTATCTATCTATCTATCTATCTATCTATCTATCTATCTATCTATCTATCTATCTATCTATCTATCTATCTATCTATCTATCTATCTATCTATCTATCTATCTATCTATCTATCTATCTATCTATCTATCTATCTATCTATCTATCTATCTATCTATCTATCTATCTATCTATCTATCTATCTATCTATCTATCTATCTATCTATCTATCTATCTATCTATCTATCTATCTATCTATCTATCTATCTATCTATCTATCTATCTATCTATCTATCTATCTATCTATCTATCTATCTATCTATCTATCTATCTATCTATCTATCTATCTATCTATCTATCTATCTATCTATCTATCTATCTATCTATCTATCTATCTATCTATCTATCTATCTATCTATCTATCTATCTATCTATCTATCTATCTATCTATCTATCTATCTATCTATCTATCTATCTATCTATCTATCTATCTATATATGATCTGTCGTAAGCATTATATTAAGGTTAACAATTCCATAATGTGTAAGGTATTTCTTCTTTGTGTGATTGTTTGTTTGTTTTAAACATGATTCATTATTAATATGTTCTTAATGAACCTAAAGATATTAGTATCAGAATGATGCTTATGGATGTTGTACTAGTTTTAATAGTTAAGATCATAAATCAATTGAAGTTAGATCACTATGAAAAACCTGGAATCACTGGATGGCCATTTCGTCCTACTGTGGAATTCCTTAACTAGATCCTTTGATAAGTTTATAAAAGAAAAAAAAAACAAGAAATGTCAAAATTGGCAGAATAGAATGAATTCATTTTGTATGACCGATTTATATCAATTGTGATTAGCCTAAAATTATACCTATTGATAATAATTATTGTAGATCATCAACAAAGATGATCTCTGTCGAATGATTGGAGGCTTACTCGAGTTACACGGGAATGTTATGACCAACAATTAACGTCGAAGTCACATCTTGTGGTTAGCATTTAATGTGGATTACCCCTTCATCGTATCAAGGTACTATGGATGCTTTGAAGACCTTAGAACACAAAAGACGTTATTACATAAATATATTATTAAGAATGAGTACAGAGAAGATAGTGCGACCACTGCCATCATCACATGGGCAAGTCCATGGCATACGATTAACTGATGCGCGTTGATTGTCCTTGAATTTGACAGCGATCGATGATCTGTCCGATATTCAATGATTCAACTGCCGGATGATTTGTCTAGAGTTCAGTGACATTTCATTGGCTATACATTATCAAAAAGGATTGAATATAATTAAATCAGTGAAGTTTATATGAATGTTTTTAAAACGGAATCAAAAAAGAATTCATAAGAAGAATGTTAAGATGAATAAATTAAGATTAATTGAAATCAAAAATTAATGTTAGATAGACAACTATTGAAAACCTGAATGTATTTACCAGAGGTTTTGACATAAATTTTTGTATTTGATTAACACTCAGTTACTATGACATAGAAAGTCTAATCATATTCCAAGTTTGTATCAGTCAGTCAGCTACAACGTAGGAGAAGGTACATATATGCATCGGTTCAAGTTGCTATACCGCATTAGCACAGCAAGATGAACACCGAATTCATAGGAGTAGTTCATTCAATGGTGATAATATATAAAAGAAAGATTGTGTATTGTATACATAAGTCAAATTGTAAATATATGATTGGGATTATTTCTGCTGCACAGACTAAAATAACTTCTAGTTATCTGTTAACTGTTTTATGTTCATTATCGAAAAGAAAGATGCCTTGGAGTGGTATTTGTTAAGAATTTTTTCTTCTTTCAGGTATACTTACTTACTTACTTACTTACGCCTGTTACTCCTCGCAAAGGAGCATAGGCCGCTCACCAGCATTCTCCATCCAACCCTGTCCTGGGCAATGCTTTCAAGCTCTTTCCAGTTCTTATTCATCCTTTTCATATCTGCTTCTATTTCCCGACGTAATGTGTTCTTTGGCCTTCCTCTTTTCCGCTTTCCTTCAGGATTCCAAGTTAGCGCTTGTCTCGTAATACAGTTTGATGATTTCCTCAATGTATGTCCTATCCATTTCAATCGTCTTTTCCTAATTTCCTCTTCCGCTGGAAGCTGGTTGGTTCTCTCCCACAAAAGACTGTTGCTGATGGTATCCGGCCAATGGATGTTGAGTATCATGCGTAGACAGCTATTGATAAATACCTGTACCTTCTTGATGGTGGTTGTTGTAGTTCTCCAAGTTTCAGCTCCGTACAGTAGAACTGCCTTGACGTTCGTATTGAAGATTGTGACTTTGATATTGGTTGAAAGTTGTTTTGAGTTCCATATGTTCTTCAGTTGAAGGAATGTCGCTCTAGCTTTGCCAATCCTCGCCTTGACGTCTGCATCTGAACCTCCTTGTTTATCGACGATGCTTCACAGGTATGTGAAGGATTCTACATCTTCCAGAGTTTCGCCATCAAGAGTGATTGGATTGCTGTTCTCCGTGTTGTGTTTGAGGACCTTGGTTTTCCATTTGTGTATGTTGAGGCCTACTGATGCAGAGACTGCTGCTACTCTGGCTGTCTTTATCTGCATTTGTTCGTGTGTATGTGATAGGAGGGCTAGGTCATCTGCGAAGTCCAAGTCGTCTAATTGGTTCTGAGCTGTCCATCGTATGCCGTGGTTTCCCTCAGATGTCGAGGTCTCTTTCAGGTATAAGTTCCTAGAAACCTGTTCACATTAAAACCTAATAAAAGCTGTTATCTCTTTCTTTCCTATATACTTGTTATCTCTAATATACGTAAGATTATAGATTCATATTCAGGTAACGTCTTTGTAGTTTGTCTTTATAGGTGTATAATTCTCTGTCTTCCCTTAAACTAGGAGATTAAAATCACTCCCTATCTTTCTTTCTACAAACTTATTCTTTCTTCCTGTACCATACTTTTATATGCAATCTTTCTTCTATATATTACTACCATTCAAGTAACTACGTCTATGAATCCAGTGTTCATCTTGCTGTGCTAATGCGGTATGACAACTTGGACCGATGCATATATGTGCCTGATCCTACGTTGTAGCTGATTGACTGACTGACTGACTGACTGAACGTCTTTGTAATTATGATTTACATTGAACGGTATAATAATCACATAAATATATGTCATTTATATATGTTACATCCAATACACGCTTGTCTATAGTTACCTGTAAACAAATTAGATAATAAGTAATTGAATATCATAATCACTTATTCATTGTTTATCTATATAAAAACTGACATCCTGGTAATCATGTCATCATTAAAGTGATTTAAAGGGATTTCATATTATTAATAAGAATCTATTTAACACTTTCTGGTTGTTACATAGTTAAAGTTAGTTCATTACATAAGTTATATGTACCTACAAAATTTTTTGCTCTGGTTGTTAGAAGGGGCATCGGACTTGCGACTACCGAAGGAACTCGGCTTTCACCATGAGGCATCATAACTCTTCTAAATGAAAACCTTCTAACTCACAGGGCAGAGTTTAAATGGTTTGAATTATTTTTTCTGATTAGCGGTTTTATAGCGAGTTAGTTTTCTATTGGATAGGGTCGCTAACGTCATGCCCAAACCTCCTCCTTTATCCGGGATTGGGACCACTAATAACTCTAGAAGAACTACAGGCGGAGTTATAAATTACTCTTCACATACCTGATATACTACATACTATATTATTCTTTCATTTTAAAATGACCTAATTAGTTTAACAAACAAAAAAATTGTGAGAAATTTTTATCAGAATAAATCTTTTAAAATACATTGACTCACAAATTAATCAGTCAGTAACAACGTAGAACGTTGTACGCATGTACATCAGTTCGAGATGCCATACCACATTAGCACAGAGATGCAGTTGCCAATTCAAATTCCATGGTGGTAGAGGTTGTAAAAGTATAAGCACTAATCGGAAACATTAGAGTTTAAAGATGTTATTCAAGGAGTATAATACAGTTAAATAAACCTCGTAAAGAATTGGAGGGTCTACAGTAACTTGCCATTCAGGTTGACTGGAGATCATGGGAAACCGAAGTGTGGCTTAAGGCCTGTTGAACTGATCCCTAAAGAGTTCTGCCCATCGATCCAATTTTCTGAATTGAGAATGAATAATATGTCCATCGTTTTCTGAGATAGTTTCGCTAACAGTTGGATTCCTAATACCGGTTTCCTTGAGAAGTCTGAACAGTTGTCTGCTGTTACTTATTGTCGCTGCTTTTTCCATCTCTCTTGCTCTCGCTAACCACCACTGTTCACGATTATTGCGTAGGCTTTTTATCAGCCTGCGCTTAAGCTGAATCCGCTCATTGTCATGTTCAGAGCCAGATGGAATGAGTTTTCGAGCATCGATCAGTGTGGTGGATGCTGCTGAGATCCAGTGTTTCTCCTTAACCTTATGGTTTATCTTACTAGCAGATATCACTGTGGTTTCCACAGCTTTCCGGATATCCTTCCACGTTGCCTCGGGGTAGGCATCACTTAAATAGCTATCTAACTGTTTTTCAAGTTGTTCCTGAAATATGTTTTTAGTTTATTGTGACCAACGTGGTCTCGTATTGTGTTACAAGTATGAGAGCTGATGTCACTTCCCTGCTGCCCCCACCGTGGAAGTGAATTTCTTAAGGAACCTGAAAAGGAATTTAGATTAGACACATATTCAGACGCCCGCACAATCGTAGTATTTGTCGACCTTAAGGCGGCACTTGACTCTATTGATTATGAGGTTCTATAGCAGTTTTAGTCACTGAAAGGAGTACAAAAGAAGTACATTAACCTTATACATGCTCTCTACTCGAACACGACTGGTTGAGATCACCGAGTGAGTACTGCAGTTGTTAGGAAACGGGTACTAGGTAAGGATGGCAAATCAATTGATGAAGTAGTGAAACTTCATCAGTTGAGATGGGTGTAACATGTGTTACGTATGGCCGACCACCGACTGCCCCGACGTGCAATGTTTTATGATGTAGGAGTAGGTTGGAAGAAAGCTAGAGGCGACCAGACCAAAACATATCACAAACCCATGAAGTCACTAACAAGTGGACTGAGCCATGTTGGTAGGTGTATAGTATCTGGTTGGAATCCGTGAGATGATAGCAACCTATGATTAGAGACCTTAAATGACATGGCTCAAAATCGTTTGCAATCACACAGAAGCATCCACTCTTTGTGTTCTCTCGAATCTCAATCCTCTGAATTCTTCATGTCCTTGTTTTTCTCTTTTCAAATTTATTTCACTGGATGTTCAAATTCTAATGTTTTCAATTACTGTTTATACTTTTACTACCTCTACTATTATGAGATTTGAAGCGACGATTGTATCTCTGTGTACTATTGTGGTATGGTAACTCGAACTGATGTACGTACGTACATTATTATTATTATTATTATTATTATTATTATTATTATTATTATTATTATAAGCTTTATTCAACATTATATTTGTGGTACACTATTGAATTCTCAGCATAAAGTATTTCAACAAGTTTCTTTTTCTTATATCTTGATCGATCCTGACGATAAATATTGAGTGATGACCAGTTAGATGTTAGGAGTTCGATAATCGACATTTGAATAATGTTCATTCATTTCAATGTATATTGCAAGCCACCATGATGTCGCTGGTTGTACCTTTTTTGTAATCCGTACAGCGAAAGGTTGTAAACTTTTCATAAACGTGCCTAAATAGGTTGTGAGCTCAATAAACATAATAGTGTGTTAAAACAAACAAGAAAACAGATAACTTGACAAAATATCTAGATGGGAAGAACAGGTAGCCCAGATATTCAAACAAGCCGCCGAAGTTTTACATTGATAATTGACTTACTAATCATTAATGTTGAATAGGAAATTACATGAAAGAAATTACGTAAAAAAAATATTTCAAAAATCAGTATAAATATATTTTAAGAATTCTAATGAAATTTTTTCATGTTTATTAGACCATTAATAAAACTATAGAGTTAAACAAAATGAAAAAAAAAATACTATTTATATGATGAAACTATCATATTTCATTAAATATGAAATAAATACAAATAATGAACTGATTAGATTACTATTCATTTAGCTTGTTACCATGGCAACTATACTTAACACGTATTATTTTAATGTAACAAATATAAAAATATGATATTAAATATACTTTTAAATAAACATATAAGAGATCTTTAGTATTTTGATGAAGTTTTATTCTCTAAACTGGATGGTTTATTCGTGGAATTTAGATAGAAGTCTGAAGTTTGTGTTGATGATAGCATTTAGAAGAATGATAAAAGCTTCACAACTGAACCATCCAGCTTAGAGAATAAAACTACATCAAAATTATCCACCTAAACTACAAATCTTTTCCATTATCTCACAGGTCTTTAGTGAATGTAACTACTTAATGGTATATAATAGAAACAAATTAATAGAAATGATAAAAGAAAATTGTTAAAAATGTAATTTTATTGTTAGACATTAAGGTGGAAAAATACATTTATAAAATCTCTGAAATTTTATTTAAAATACGTACAACATTTGATTTGGTAATCTTATTGTTATCACTTGTAACTTTGTGCCCTATTAATAATATAATGTAATGATATTGTCAATTAAATAACCGTGAATGATCAACCGGACCAACTTGTATGAACAGTCTAGAATACTTATCGGTTTTTCATCTGACCTAGACTCGGCCTGTTGATTAAGGAACACCAATCTCAACCTCTACAACATGAATCATGTATTTCAAACATACTAGATTTATATACTAATCAGACAGACCACATCGTACCATAAAATAGGAAACAATATTTGTACAAGTTCTATGCAAAAATGGCTGTGAATGTGGGAGTTAGTAATTGATAGACTAAGTATAACTGAAGCATGGTAAATGGTGTAATATAAGTTAGTAAGTCTAGTTGGTTAAGCGCCTGGCGCGAGACTGATAGGTCCTGGGTTCGAATCCCGCAAGCGAGATCGTGGGTGAACACTGCTGAGGAGTCCCACAATAGGATGAAACGGCCATCCAGTGCTTCCACGTTTTCAATGGTGGTCTAACAACTTAATAATCCCCACAACACTTATACTGATATCTAATAATCGGTTACACTAACCTGGACATACAATTTTTTAAAGAACACTAACTGTGATTATAGTTGCCTCAATTGATTGTACATTGATTATATTTTGTAGAAAACTAATAAACGAAATGAATGGATCAATTAAAAAAACTATAATTTTGGAACATTGATTTGCTACTACCTGAATATATAACCATGGAAAGAGATTAACACTACTTAATAAATAAATAAATAATATAAGTGAAGTTTAGGCTGACAATTGAACCACGGTGATTTAAATCTGTGATACTGTTAAGATGTTAGATCATCAGAACTCACTTGATAAATACCTTATATTCGTAAGTTTATTTTAAAAAATTTAATTTCTTGTTTTCGCGCCAAAAGTGCTAAGTTGAACTTTTATATTTCCCACTTGAGATTATCTTAAACGCTATTGGTTCGTTGTATCTTTTAGTATGCTATTTTGTAACACTTTTCAAGGACAACTTTATGTTGTATATATATATATATATATATATATATACGTTTGATTTGTACCTGTTGTTATTGCTTGTGCTTCTGGCTGCTTGTTCAATATATTTCCCCCTTCTCGAACTTGAACCTTTCTCTAGTTAGTAGAGCTGGGACGCGTCAGAATAGCTAGCTTATCTGTAATTGTGTCACAAAATTTCCTTACCGTTCTGAGATTAGGTGAACTCGTAAACACTTCAAACATAACTAACGGCTTAATGATAAATTTTAAAAAGATGATTAAAAATACTTAAATATAAGGAATTCGTCAGTTTATTCTTTAGAAATGAGAGCTTAGTATGTTCTCTTTATGTTGTATATAAGAATTGTCTATTACAAACTGATTCAGTAAACTGTATATAGTAGAAGTACTTTCTATTAGGTCATGAAATGGACAAATTTTTACATATGAAGATTATTTCAATCATGATTTACCAATCAATATGGTTTGAATAATTTTTTCTAGTTAGCGTACTATTAGCAAGTTAGTTTTCTACGAAATGGTGTCGCTAACCCTATGCCCAAACCTCCTGTTTTATCCGGGCTTGGGAACGGCAGTAGCTCCTGGACGGACTCCAGGCGGAGTTACAAAACGATATGAAATCGTTTTATTTCAAAGATTTTAGCATTAGCTTCAAAATAGCAATTTGTAATAGTGTAGTGAACAAGAACATAAATGGAGACAATCGAATATATTTAAATATAAAATTACAGAATCTCTTAGTAAACACTGAGAACCATACAGTAAATACTTCATTTTCAAAATATCAATCAATCGTCTCAGACTTGATTATTTCTTCATTTCCACACTAATCATTCTCTGTTCTTGTTCTCTTCTCTTCGATCTTCTTAAACTTCATTCACCAGGAACTTCACTTTTGGTTGATGACATATACTGTAGTAAACAAGAACACGAGTATGGAAAATTGAGTGCACTTGACACGAACTTACAGAGCATCTTAATAAAATCAGAGAACTATATACTAAATAGTTAATTTGCAAAATATCAATCTATCGTCTCAAACTTACCTGTCAATTGTCTTAGATTTCATTGTTCATGCATTTTCATACCAATTATGTTCCGTTCCTGGTCTTTCTTTATCGATCTTCTACTGAAAATACATTCTATGTCTGACCATCATGATATACTACTTATGTGGTTATATAAGTAACCCACATCACAAAACTACTTATATTTGCCGACATCAATAGCATACACCACAACAGGACATGGTAATACATCGGAAAGAAGAAGAAAAACATGACATATATTTCATCTAATAGTTAAGGTTAACAAGAATCAATGGAATGTTTTAAAATAAGAAAAATACCATAGGAAGATTATATAATTGATATATATTAAAATAATATCATTATTTTATCATAACAACGAGTAGATGTGTCACAAGTTTCTTTATGTATATAAAAGGTCAATCTATATTATGCTTGTTCCTAATGATGATTGCAAAGTAGAGTAATAGCAGTTTTTATTGCTTGTTTTCATTGCTAAATGTAATTTCATTCATGAGTCAGTTGAACCTAGACGACCATGGATGATGGCTCAGTGGTCTAGTGGTTAAGTGCTCACGCACGAAACCAGTAGGTCCTGGGTTCGAATCTAGCAGGGGGCGAGGTCGTGGATGTACACTGTTGAGGAGTCCCAAAATAAGACGAAACGGCCGTCCAGTGCTTCCAGGTTTCCCATGATGGTCTAGCTTCAACTGACTCATGATCTTAACCATTGAAATTATTATAATGTCCACAAAACCCATATGATAATAATACATGGATTTAAAATATACACATGTAATTTAAAGTACATATTAACCAAATGAAACTACAGCCACGTAATAACTAATTGACTGAAATCATTTTGATGGAGTTTTGTACTCTGAGCTAAATGGTTTGTTCGTGAAGCTTTCATCGTATTTCTGAACGACATCATCAGCACAAACTTCAGATAGAAGTGAAGTATTCGAATTTCTCCACATGTGGTTCACAGCTTATCCTGTACACCTCGATGTTGATTGGTTCTTATTGACCTTAAATTTGTCATTGTTTACTTCGTTGTTTTGATTTTGTCTCCCATTGGTTTGATTCTTGTTCCTATATTTGTGCATAGGTTTCCTGATTGGTTGATAAATCGGACCTATTTCAAAATGTTTGTTGATTGCTGATTGACCTGAGTGCCAGGCTTCTAAAAATTCTTTTGTGTTTTTAGAATTTCCTCTGTCCAAGATTTCCACATTTTTCTAATCGAATGAGTGTACGCAGTTGTCCACGTGTATTGATATAAGTGAGGAAATGTCATGGCGTTTGACAGCTAATTGATGTTTATGTAGGCGAAGGTGAAAGGAGTGTCCGATTTGTCCAATGTGGTGTTTTTCGCAGTTGACACAATTTTTTTCGTAGATGATCTTTAGTCTTTCTTTTGTCATTTCATCCTTTGGCTTGTATAGGATTGATTGTAGTGATTTTGCCGGTTTGTGTGCCACACCCATCCCGAAGGTTTTCAGCAGTCTCGTTGCGGTTTATGATGTGCCTTTTATGTATGATAGGGCGATCCTTTTGTTGATTTCTGTGCTTGGCTTGGGTTCTGATGCTGCGTGCTGCGTGATTGAAATCATCAACTGATCAAATTTAGATCACCTTTGAAAAACTAGAAGCACTGGACGGCCATTCCATCCCGGTATGAGACTGCTAAACGATGTGCATCCACGATTCCATGTGCGCAAATCGAATTTAGGACTCTCGGTCTCACGCACGAACGTTCAACCTCTAGATTACTGAGTCGGCTCCCAACTATGCTAATGTATAACTTCAACATTTCTCGACTGTCTTACATTGTCTTTGTGGGGCAATTGCCTCCTATACAAAAAGTCTAGCTCCATTCGTCAAAGATTCTCACTTGAACTAAGAAAATTTCTCGAATCTAGTTGTTAGTGAGCAAATAATAAACTAAAGTCAGATATTAACACCGTTGGACGGTTTTCGGGGTCTACAGATCGAGGGTCCGTAATCGAGACCAAAGGTCCTGAGTTTAACTTCTGCGAGCAGCACTGCTGATCAGTCCTATACTCGGATGAAACAACCGTCACAGGTTTTCAGTGATAGTCCTACTTAGATAGGAAATTCAACCATCTCCATAAACTCATACTGATGACTGTTTACCATAATATAAATCACAAATTGATTTTATCCAGACTATTAGCGCAAAACACAGAAGTACTAGATGGTTATATTTTTGCAGTACGGAACTCCACAGTATTACAAATTTGCGATCTTGTAACCGGGAATCTAATCAAATACCTTTGGTCTCAAACTATTAGCCTCTGATCTAGCCAAGATCTTTTTTTTTTAATTTTAACTATCAAAATTCTACAATCTCCACATATCCACTTATATTTATTCATTTATTTATTTATTTTAACACAGAGCTATTGGTACAAGGAGGCATATGCGCCACACAGATCTTCTTTGATATGTGTGAGGGTTTTGATACTGCCTGGATGCCCAAACCGAAGCAGGTGGTCCTCTTAGGTGGCCACACCCCGAGCCTTCGACCTAAAGGTCTGATTCATAAGGCAGTGGAGCATCGTGAGGAGATGCAGTCCCATGGTAGACGGTGACCAACGATTGGTTCATACGCCATTTGTTCCCGCAGGATACTGGAGCCCATGTGCACCATTGGTTTGGGATCCGGTTAAAGCGACGAACATTCTCTTTTCGTCCTCTCATTTTCGTAGACAACACCTCCGCCAGGAGAAGACAGTGAGTAGGACTTCCCCGGTAGAGGCTATATACGCGTGGCCATTTGAGAGCATTTTGAGAGGGAGAGCAGACTCTACCCACTCTCGGCCGTACCAGAGCATTTGGGGGCATCCAATTATATTATAAGCAGTGAAGGCTGGATCTACACGCTTGTCGAAAACTTCATAATCGATCAACATAAGTTTCTAATTAGAATATCAATTAGTTCAACTGAAAGTTGAGAAACTCAAAAAGTCATGTGATGATTAATTTCTTACCTATCACTACTTTGATAGCTCATCTTAACGTTATCATTAAGTTAATGGATGTAGGCTAGGGATAATTGCAAATAGGTACAGAGTGCTAGTACAAATATCTGCTTGTATACTTTATAAACAATATAACATCGTTTTGAATATTGATCATTCAAATGACAATAGTTAAACTAAATAAGAAAATTTACTATATATACATTAAATAAAACAATGGATATAATTATGCAGTCTGTTACTAGGCAACTAGTAAAATGTTTATTGTTCAAATAAACTGTGGTCTGTTGCTATAAATGTTTATAAATTCACTTGCACACCACTCTCGGATATATATATATATATATATATATATATATATATATATATATATATATATATATATATATATATATATATATACCTTACGACGTAGTACACAATTCATTACAATGACCTCTTAAAATAACACGCGAAGGACTTTTAAAAGTTCCTAATCACAAACCTAAATACTATATTATCAATAGAAACGGAACTAACGATGATGTCAGCACTGACCAACTTAGAGCCGCGTATTTATTAGGGAACCCTAATAATGATGATTTTGTTTATGTACATTTGAACAACACGACCCACGATAATCAATAATCATCACCACTTGTTTGGCCGTTTATTTTGTCGTCATTTAGATCGGACGATGTTGTCGAAGAGCTCTCCACTTTAGTGGCCCGAGATCTGACTCCAAGTTGATTGCATGAATGATTGTTATTGAAATATATATGTCGCCTATCTTCACATCTAATCATTGACTGAAATGGCGTTAGTTAATAACGGAATTAAATAAGTCAAATAACGAGAATGGACTTTTGAATGCATATATTTTGTATAATTGTTGATTAGACAAATGAACGGGGCAACGATGCGAAGAGAAGAAAGCGAAGCTAAATTGGCGCGCGGTGGAGATAGCTAGTAAGCCAACACCCCCTTAACAAAGAGTTAATCAATATTTATAAGCACACAAAAATAAATTACAGATATCTGATGAATAGGATAAAAAGTGAACACACGCCTACGTGCTCATATAACAACAGTCAAGATTGATAAGCGAATAATTAACAAGGTTATAATGTGACTCAAATAGAATGAATAGAATGAGCTGTCCGAAAGCCAAAATATGGTATTTCGGCTTAACATAATAACAGACACAACAGACTCTTTGTTGTTATCCGAAAATCGGCTGAAAGTATAGCACATTGGAAGAAGGGTAAGATTTCCAAAACACTCAAATGACTATTGTCCGTAGGACATTGAATAGTATTTTATTTTATCTCGTTTGTTTGTATTGTTGCAACAAAAATACAAAAGACAAACGTTAAGCTCATATATACGTGTGTAAATTTCTTAAAAACATTCAAAAATATCATTGTGCAAAATTGTTTTAATCTATCACATGTTATCAGTCAGCTTTTATGCCAGTTTATTTTGCACGTTTTATGTATTTACACACGTACGAGTGTACTTCGATATGCACTTACAGTTTCTTTTGTTTTCTTTTCCAGATGAAATACCGACGATGATTACGATGAGTCAAAAGTTTCCTTGCACTTTATTTTCCATTGTTATATTGTACCATATGACCCCTTATATTACGGAAAGACGACCAGATTCTCCTGAACATGAAAAGTTATCCGAAGAGTGTCAAACGACAAGAAGTTCGTTGAGTTTAAACCTCAAGCTGGCGACACCTTAGGGTCATCACTACTCCACTAGGAGGGGAATGTGCTATCACGGTAAATAAGTAGTTCTGTAAGTCCTTGACATTGATGTTGACCTCGTTAGTTTTACTGCATACACTTAAATGATGGCGCTCGGTCACGGATTCATACTAGATTATGAGTGTGTACGTCGTGCAATGCATCCTTTTCAACTGTAAGTTAGCTTGGACCAAACGTTCACAATATACCGATAGCTTTCCAAATATATCTTCGAACCTCTTCATGTATGAATTCTGATTTCAGTGGGTTGGCTTACTTCTATTATAAAGGGGTTACGTGTTGAGGCTTGTCAAACTACGAATACCAGTGACATTTTTCGTCCTTTGATTTGTTGAATTTTATTTTAGTTCATTAAATTGCTACAAGTCTGAAGGTTACATTCTGATCTTATAGTAAAAACGTTTGTATCGGTTACGGTTGAGTAACTACTCCTACACAAACATCAAGTTGCCTAGGATTTCATCCTCTTTCTATATTAGTGTGGTGTATATAGTGATGGGTTCTGTTCATTTTATTGCTCAACGACTTGATGATCCGTTGTGCCGCGGTTTGGTCTGTGTACGGCCGATACTTACAGAATCAGGTCTCTTGATCTGGAATGCGGGTGTCTAATGAATCTTTCGTTCGGTCTAGCGACCCCTTGTTTAAAACCTTTCCTGATAGCGATAGTAGTATGATGCCTATGTACTTCTCACATTCGCTCAGATCTCCTTTCTTTGGTATCTTGATGAGATATCCTTCTTCTCAGTCCGTCGGCATTTATTCGTATTCCCACATCTTTCCGAATAGGACGTGGAGCATACTTGCAGTTACTTCTATATCTGATTTCAGTGCTTCAGGCTGTAAATTTTCAGGTCCTGTTCCTTTACCATTCCTGATTTGTTTGATGATAGCAATTGATTTCTTCGATGTCCAAGGGAATCCATGACCTAACGCGTTCAAGAGTTCCTCGAAGTGTTCCACCCATCTGTTTCTCTGTCCTTGAATCTCAGTGATTGGCTTGAGTTCTTTGTCCTTGACCGGTCTCTCTCATTTACTAAATTTCCCTAACAGTTTCTTCGTTGTGTCATAAAGTTGTCTCATTTTCCCTTCTCTTATAGTTTTGTCCACTGTCGTTGACAGGCCTGAATCTATGTCAGCTCCTCTCCTGATTCTCATGTATCCCATTGACCTTGTGATTTATTATTGATGCTAATATGATCGTTCCGGTTTTCTGTGGTGTGGTCCGGTGAGACCCATGTAACTTTGTGTGGCAATATAGTAATACCATCTATATCCAGTTTTTTGAATGCACATAGATTTGCAAATCTCGTACCATTCTCGTTCCTTTGTCCCAGGCAGTCTGTCGTCTCATGATATCTTTGTGCCCAGTGTTGTTCATTCCGATTTTGGCGTTTAGATGGTTTACCAGGAATTTGTAATCCTTCCTTCGCTATAATTGACTACAACCTCTCCTAAAAATGATCTTCGTCATCGGCCGTGCTATCATTGGTGGGTGCACAACACCGGATAACATTCATTGTGATTTCCTCACTCTTTGTTTTGAAGAATGCTTTAATAATCCCGAATCCGTGAGATTCCCATGCTACAAGTACTCTTCACGCTTCGTTGAATAGCATTGAAGCAACTCGCCGAGTGCGTAAAGCATTTTCTTCCTCATGATCAGAGTACAGCAACATCTCTTCCGCATCTATTGTTTTCTGTTCACTTTGGTTCAGAGATTGAATGGTTTAATATGCTTATTCTGGTTAGCGTTATTTAGAAAGGTTGTTTTCTACGGGATGAGGTTGATGAATTTATGCCAAACCCTCCTCCTTTACCGGGTCATGGGCTAGGAAGTAACCCTAGAAGAGCTACAGTTGGAGTTAAGAAATTTTTTCATACCTATATGGGAGAGATAAAATAACTTTTAACACTGAAAAATAACCAATGTCGGTCATTGATTCTGCTTGAATTTGAATAATCAGTTTGGAAGATTAATGCTAGACTAAGGGATTTAATATTGTGTATCTATTATGATGTCAGATGATAATAACTCAGTTTAGTTGACATAAATTTGACTATTAATCACTTTAAATCACTTTGAAATTAGTGTACTGAGGTACGATTTTGATTTAGTTCTGATGTCGTTTCCGCCCTTGTCTACAGTCCTTGTGTTTGTGCCTGTACCATTCGATTCACAGTTTCCCTGTTGAAGTATCAAGATGTATTTGGAATAAACATTAACAGTAACCAATACAAATGAACAAACACTGAATATTTTGAGTACTTCATAGTGCATATTGTTTCATGTTTGATACTTGAAATTAATTTATGCAGACCCTTAGACATACATTTCATACGAGTTTACATTTGTCTTAATTGGATGTTCATCCACCGGTAATATCACTGACTGTATACACTAGATAACATGGATACCTATATTATGAACACTTTCATGAAGACTACAGAAATGCCTTGTTTGATGAATTTAAACTATTTAAAACTAAAGTACAGAGATATCATCTAATTATCTACATCTCAATGAGATTGCATAGACAGTTCAGATGTATGAATGTTTCATTGAATATATTGGTAAACATTATACATGTAAGGATTTTCCAATCTCATTCATGCGAATTCTCATTTTATCTATCTATATATCTACCTATCTATTGTAAACGGGCTATTCTAATCTGAAACAAACTTTTAATTCTGAAATTCCAATACACATGAAAATTCAATTGAATTCCAACCCTTCAAGTATTGTTACACGGCTTGGTCACAAAATATCATGGTAATGGGAGAAATTCGTACAAACCCTCAAATGTTAAATACTCTAATTATTTTGACTTGAAATTAAAAAAAGATTATTTACTATTTATAAGAAATTTGTAAGCCTAATCGAAGTGATGGATGGTGGTTAGCAGTGGAATTAAGGACGCGCATTTCGTTTTATTTGGGACTCGTCAGCTGGATGTAATTGCATCACAATGTTGCTGCCCACTACAAAACTCAAGCTGAATACCGTTCAGTTCAAATGCCTCTGTGTTATCCATCTAACTACCCCAGTGCACAAGCTAGTGGCTATATGAACTTAGTAGCTAGGTGGATAACGTGATGGCGTTTGAACCAAACGGTACTGGGTTTGAGCCCCAGAGTGGACTTCAACTCTGAGATGTAGGTACATCCAGCTGACGATTCCTAAATAGAACTAGACGCACGTCATGGATTCCAATGCTAGCCACCATATATCTCTGTGTGTAATGCTCTTGACTTCAGGCAATATCGGGGCAATCCTCACAGGATGCACATAGGCCAATAATACTGATCAATTACAGATCTAAACAGCAATGGAAGATCTGCAGAACCAATGCAAAAAAGGTATTTAAAGCTATTTATGCTATTTAAATAAGAATTAAGTAGTCTGTTAATAAAACTAAATAAAATTTTAGGTAGTCGAAAGAACTGTAGTTTAAGTTTACGGAATCAAGAACCATCTACTGTGATTTTGAATATTGACCAAAAACCGTGATTAGATGACAGAATGAATGAAGTAAACTCATTGGAGGAGTCAGGATTTTAGAAATGTTACAGTATGCTAGTAATCTATTGTATAATTTTTATAATTTTATATTTAAGATAATGAAGAATTGTAACTGAAGTAGATGCATTTAGTGGAGTTGCGCTCTTAAGACAAATTGTTTTGTTATATGCATCCGTTGTTACTCTGAACCGATTCGTCAGCAGAAACTTCAGATCGAAGTGAGCGATTCGGATTTCCATTCACAAGACTAACAATTTGTTCTATCCACTTTGATTTTGATCGATTGCGGTCAACTCTTGTTCTGCCATTGTCTACATATTTCTCGAAATAATCAGAATGCAGCAGGATATCAAGGCAGAAGAAGCCCTTCCAAGTGAATGCAGAATCTTCGTCAAATCGATACAAGGAGCAAGATTGTACCTCCTCTATATATCACACATCATAATGATCAATTTGAATAAACCACACTCTTTTTTACACCTAATCCATGTTTAGCTTATTCTATTTCTAATCCATGTGATCATATCAGCTACATTTAAAGAAGTAATGCTCTACAAAACCAATTTTTCACAGTGGAGAATAATTTGAATTAATATTGGTCACTGAAATATCGGACAAAGACTGATATTTGTAGATTGAGTAACTTTCAACTTCGTCGAGTATGTTAATAAACCTTGCCACTGATCGTTTGTAATCAACTAAAAGTTTGAATCACTTAAGTTAACGGTAATAATGTTAGCAGCGTTATTCGAATACAGACAAAATTGAGAAGAAAGTGACATATCACAATGGTAATCGCTGGGTTGCCAATTACCGTAGTTAGTTTAGTCATGCTGTGGTTTGCTAACTAACTGAAATTTACTGATCGTATTTTATTATTTATTTATTTTAACACATAAGTATAGGTACAGGGAGGCACCAAATACATATGCGCCACACAAATCTCAATTGATATGTGTGAGGGCTGTGATACTGTCCGGGTGCCCAGACCGAAGCAGGTGGTTTTCTTAGGGGGCCACACCCCGAGCCTTCGACCTGAATGTCTGACCCACAAGGCAGTGGAGCATCGTGAAGAGATGCAGTCCCATGGTAGCCGGTGACCAATGATTGGTTCATACGCCATTTGTTCCTTCAGGATACTGGAGCCGGCCCATGTGCACCATTGATTTGGGATCCGTTAAAGCCCCAGACATTCGCTTTTCGTCCTCTCATTTTTGCAAACAACACCCGCGTCACGAGAAGGCAGTGAGTAGGACTTCCCTGGTAGAGGCTATATACGCATGGCCATGTGAGAGCATTTCGAGAGGGAGAGCGGACTCTCCCCACTCTCGGCCGTACCAGGGCATTTGGGGGCCTACTCATCGTAATCCAATATAAAATGGAGTTTCGTTTGAGATACAGGAAGTTTCTCAAATCTGAAATATAAGGAAACAGACTTATGGATATTTACTGCTGATACAAATTCAAGTATTTATGACAATAATTATGAATGCGTAAACAAATAATTATAGGTTGAGATTGATACGGTGAAAAATATTCAAAGATATATATTAATAAATGAATGAATTAGAATATATGTTTTAGGGACTGATGATGGTAGAATTGATAAAATACTTACTTACTTACTTACTTACTTACTTACTTACTTACTTACTTACTTACTTACTTACTTACGACTCTTACTCCTCGTGGAGGAGCATAGGCCGTCAACCAGCATTCTCCGTTCAACCCTGTCCTGGGCAATCCTTCCCAGATCTTTCCAGTTTTCATTCACCCTTTTCATATCTGCTTTTGTTCCCCGACGTAATGTGTTCTTTGAACTTCCTTTTCTGATATTTCTTTCAGGATTCCAAGTCACAGCTTGCCTCATGATGTATGTCCTATCCATTTCCATCGTCTTTTCATAATTTCCTCTTAATTTAAAATCAAGTTTGCTCTCTACCATATTATGCTGTTAGTGATAGTATCCGGCCAATTTAAATTGAGTATCGTGTGTAGACAATTGTTTATAAATACTTGTACTGTTTTCATCTCCCGTCCTGTAGGCCTTCTACAATTACTGCCTGTCCCAAGCCCGAGTAAAGGATGAAAGTTGGGTATGGGGTCGGTAAGCCCATCCCGTAGAAGAAAGCTTGCTAAAGTACGTCAACTACATTAAACAAATGAAATACTTAATGAGCAGTTTAAAATTGTTGATAACAGTTATAATATGTTGCTGAAGGACTGATTATAATTGAATTACATAAGCATAATGAGGTATATTAAAAGTATGTAAGAACACGAGAACGTTTGTGATAGTAGACTTACTCACCCTTGTATAACCTAATCTCAATCACTGAGATTACTTCAGTTATCTACATCTGAAACTTGGCATTAAATACAATATATAGTGTATATCAGTATGGAGGTTGTGGAGATTATTAAGTTTTTCATTGAGGTGATGAACCGTTTGATGTTAGACCACCTCTGGAAACCTGGAAGCACTGGAAGGCCGTTTTGTCCTATTGTGGGACTCCTCAGCAATGCGCATTCACGATTACGCTCGCGGAATCCAAATCCAGAGCCTTCAGTCTCGAGCCCGAACGCTTAACCTATTAGACCACTGAGCCGGCATCCAACGGTGTAAGTGTCTAAATTATCGATTTGAAACTGCTCACATGTAAGTAAAATGGAAAACATTTAAACATTTAAAGAACAAAGCTTACAGTTGTTTTAATATCATCTTTGATAAATATAAAGAAATGTTGTTTGTAGCGGTGACATATACACTTGAAACATAAATGCTTCATGAAGCGTGTAAGCATATTATGAATTCATATAGATCTATACGAGACTTATATGGTCTCATTCATGAGTGCATGAATTAATGCAATCTTTATTATCAAATTGAATCCATATATGACTGAATGTGACGTTTCATCTATGAAACTTGTCTATGTATATAGATGCCAGCATATAGAAATGCTGGCATCATACATCGTGTTAAACAAATCATGGTATAAAAACTGCTAAAATATATATATATTTAGATTAATAGTCTATGCCTGATCCCAAAATTTCCAATTTTTTAACAATCACTCATTGTTTGTATCCTCATACAAATGTATGGAATATAATCTTGCTACATTTCATATTTAGCTTCTAAATAACAGGCTGTACAAACGGGATAAGCCGAAATAATCAATATACAAATCAAATATGGCGTAAATGTTTATGATATATCATTGTTATCATATGAGATATACGTCAGATCATCATAATCATCATCCAAAGCATCATCATCATCCAAAGCATCATCATCACCCAAAGCATCATCATCCAAATCATTATCATCATCATCATCCAAAGCAACATCATCGAAAGCATCATCATCATCATCCAAAGCATCATCATCATCCAAAGCAGCATCATCATCACCCAAAGCATCATCACATCATCATTGGCTGTTGAAATACAGCAAAAGTTACAATCTCATCTAATGTCTGAAATATGTATCTATCTATACATTTGCATGAATTAGTCAATACTAGTTTTTTGTTAAACATAAACTAATTATTCATATCTTAATGGTAACTACAATAGTTAAGTAACAAATGTAACATTTTCTGAAAGGGTTTTTTTTTTAAAAAAATAGAAACATTTCGGATCATTTCAAGTCAGTGCATATATGGTTTAATATAGATAGATAAATAGGTAGATAGATAGATAGATAGATAGATAGATAGATGTGTGGATAGATAGATAGATAGATAGATAGATAGATAGATAGATAGATAGATAGATAGATAGATGTGTGGATAGATAGATAGATAGATAGATAGATGTGTGGATAGATAGATAGATAGATAGATGTGTGGATAGATAGATAGATAGATAGATAGATAGATAGATAGATAGATAGATAGATAGATAGATAGATAGATAGATAGATAGATAGATAGGTAGATAGATAGATAGATAGATAGATAGATAGATAGATAGATAGATAGATAGATAGATAGATAGATAGATAGATAGATAGATAGATAGATAGATAGATAGATAGATAGATAGATAGATAGATAGATAGATAGATAGATAGATAGATGTGTGGATAGATAGATAGATAGATAGATAGATGTGTGGATAGATAGATAGATAGATAGATAGATAGATAGATAGATAGATAGATAGATAGATAGATGTGTGGATAGATAGATAGATAGATAGATAGATGTGTGGATAGATAGATAGATAGATAGATAGATGTGTGGATAGATAGATAGATAGATAGATAGATAGATAGATAGATAGATAGATAGATAGATAGATAGATAGATAGATGTGTGGATAGATAGATAGATAGATAGATAGATGTGTGGATAGATAGATAGATAGATAGATAGATAGATAGATAGATAGATAGATAGATAGATGTGTGGATAGATAGATAGATAGATAGATAGATGTGTGGATAGATAGATAGATAGATAGATAGATAGATAGATAGATAGATAGATAGATAGATGTGTGGATAGATAGATAGATAGATAGATAGATAGATGTGTGGATAGATAGATAGATAGATAGATAGATGTGTGGATAGATAGATAGATAGATAGATAGATAGATAGATAGATAGATAGATAGATAGATAGATAGATAGATAGATAGATAGATAGATAGATGTGTGGATAGATAGATAGATAGATAGATAGATGTGTGGATAGATAGATAGATAGATAGATAGATAGATAGATAGATGTGTGGATAGATAGATAGATAGATAGATAGATAGATAGATAGATAGATAGATAGATAGATAGATAGATAGATAGATAGATAGATAGATAGATAGATAGATAGATAGATAGATAGATAGATGATCAGTCAACTGAATCTGATCGGTTCATTTACAGCATGATATAATAGAATATAGATATTTTGTTTTCTATTATTGTGTTGATTTAATTGCTTGATTATTATGTAATTGAGACCATTGATTTTGTGTGCCAACAACTACAGGAAAAACAAATCAATGTTGGAATTCCTGAGGTTAATCTGAAAGAATTACTTTTGAAATGCACAATAAATGTCCATTTTGTCTTTAATAACCTATATTATAGACAAATTGATGGTATAGCAATGGGTTCACCTCTACATTCCATCCTTGCGGATTTTTTTCTGGCGAAACTAGAAAACAGACCTCTCAAAGAGGTTATCAATAAGCTTGATTTCTACTGTCGTTACGTTGATGAGACTTTCATCATTGCCGATCAAAACATTAGTAAAAAACAACTACTGGAACTATTTAATAACAAACATCCTGCAATTAAATTTACATATGAAGAGGAAATAGATAATAAACTACATTTCCTTGATGTTTTGTTAAATAGAAAAGAAAATGATTCTATCAGCAGAAGTGTGTATAGAAAAAGTCTTTCAAGCCAATACACACATTTTTAAAGCTTTGTGCCTCTTTATTATAAGAGAAACTTAGTCAAATGCTTGGCAACTAGAGCTATTAAGAAATGTTTAGTTGACACAGTTGATACGGAATTAGAGCAAATTCATAATATGTTGATTGAAATGGGATATCCACAGGGTTTCTTGAAGAAACACTTCTGTATAACAAGCAAGGAGATAGTGACACCAATAGCTAATAAGAAACCTTTTTTCTGAAAGCTCCAATTCAATGGTGATGTAGCTAGTGATGTATTACGTGATAGACTGACTAGAGCAGTCAAGAGAACGTTTAATGCTGTCAACCTGTGTCTATCGTGTTCGACCCGATTTATGGGGATTCCCCAAACTGAAGGACAAGTTTCCTGTTTATGCCACTTCTATGTGTATTTATGAATTCAGCTGCTCCTATAGAGAAAGCTATATTGGGAGCACTACCAGGCAACTGAACCAAAGAGCTAGTGAACACCTCCCATCGTGGTTAGGAAAAGGTTACGTAAAGACAATACGCAGCTTGGTTCTATCACACTTGATCGATAGCTTTCATGTAGTAGACAGAAATGAGTCATTTAAAGTTATTCATCGTACTCCTACTAGTTTTCCTTACACATAGCAGAAACTATAGGAATTCGAGCTAACAATCCAAGTCATTGTATTCATAAGAAATTCGTAACACTCTTATCTCTCCGTTGGTTTTGATAAATGATTTTATTTATTACTGTTTTCCATACTCTTTCTTCCCTTATTTTTCTCCACTCCCCTCTACTATTTTATTTGATTTTCTCTCAAATATACGTTTCACGGTTCAATTATCTGAACACTTCTTATTACTATCAGAAGGGGTTTTGTGGAGATTGTAGTAATTTCAACAGTTGAGATCGTGAGTCAATTGAAGTTAGACCACCATAAATAACCTGTAAGCACTGGAAGGCCGTCATGTCCTATTTTGGGACTCCTTAGTAGTGCACATCCACGATCCCGCCTTGCGGGATTCAAACCCAGGACCTATCAGTCTCGCGCCAGGCGCTTAACCAACAAGACCACTGAGCCGGCATCCAACTGTGTTAATGTCTAACTTCAACTAATCCACTTCTTATTACGTAATCTTATAATTTTTATGAATGTTATTTCAGTGTCATTATTTCTTCTAATGATTGACCTTTTTCTCATTATGTAACATTGATTCAAGCCTTTATTATTCTAATCAAAATCTAGTACACCTGTCATCACACTATCAATTTATACTTTTCCCATATTATGTAATCGTTTTATTCATTGTTATCATTGACTCATAAACTACCTTGGTTGGCTTAATTCATTTCATATATGCATATAAATATTACTGTATATTAGAGTAAAGCCTGATGAGGATCTAATCGAAAACAATATTATTCTTATCAGAAAGGGTCTGCGGAGATTTTAAAAATTTCTCTGGTTGAAATCATCAGTCAATTGAACCTGGACCACCATGGAAAACCAGGAAGCACTGGACGGCTGTTTCGTCCCAGTATGGTACTCCTCAGCAGTGAGCATCCACGACCCCACTCCTTGCGAGATTGGAACCCAGGAACTATCGGTCTCGCGCCAGGCGCTTAACCAACTAGACCACTGAGCCGGCACCTAACGGTGTTAATGTCTAACTTCAACCAATCCACATAGTTGCGCCACGGTACACCATTGTCTTCAGTGAGCTGATATCTCACAACAGACCTGGTTGAACTCCACTGGTAACGGCTTCTCACTATAACTCCAGGGGTTCGAATCTCGCGAGGGGCGGGGTCGTGGATGCGCACTGCTGAGGAGTCCCTTACTAAGACAATATTATTCGCTTATATCAGTGTTGTTCTAAACTTACATTATGGGAATATTTCAAATATTGTAAATTGTTTTATAATTTTAATCAACTTCTGAACTGAAACCGTAATGCCTTGATTTATTCAAGATGAAATAGCTTTGGTTGTTTGTTTCCTTGTTTGTTTGTTTTTTATTGTTTGCTCAATCTTTAGATGTAGGTGAAAACAACAACAACAACAACGTAATAATCAATAATGTGATATACTAGTACTAGTAATATTATAAATCAAGTGAATACTGAATATATTTTTATTAGTTATTACTTACTTACTTACTTACGCCTGTTACTCCTCGTGAAGGAGCATAGGCCGCTCACCAGCATTCTCCATCCAACCCTGTCCTGGGCAATCCTTTCAAGCTCTTTCCAGTTCTTATTCATCTTTTTCATATCTGCTTCTATTTCCCGACGTAATGTGTTCTTTGGCCTTCCTCTTTTCCTCTTCCCTTCAGGATTCCAAGTTAGCGCTTGTCTCGTAATGCAGTTTGATGATTTCCTCAATGTATGTCCTATCCATTTCCATCGTCTTTTCCTAATTTCCTCTTCAGCTGGAAGCTGGTTGGTTCTCTCCCACAAAGGGCTGTTGCTGATGGTATCCGGTCAATGGATGTTGAGTATCATGCGTAGACAGCTATTGATAAATACCTGTACCTTCTTGATGGTGGTTGTTGTAGTTCTCCAAGTTTCAGCTCCGTACAGTAGAACTGCCTTGACGTTGGTATTGAAGATTGTGACTTTGATATTGGTTGAAAGTTGTTTTGAGTTCCATATGTTCTTCAGTTGAAGGAATGCCGCTCTAGCTTTGCCAATCCTCGCCTTGACGTCTTCATCTGAACCTCCTTGTTTATCGACGATGCTTCCCAGGTATGTGAAGGATTCCACGTCTTCCAGAGTTTCTCCATCAAGAGTGATTGGATTGCTGTTCTCCGTGTTGTGTTTGAGGACCTTGGTTTTCCCTTTGTGTATGTTGAGGCCTACTGATGCAAGAACTGCTTCTATGCTGGCCGTCTTTATCTGCATTTGTTCGTGTGTATGTGATAGGAGGGCTAGGTGATCTGCGAAGTCCAAGTCGTCTAATTGGTTCTGAGCTGTCCATCGTATGCCGTGGTTTCTCTCAGATGTCGAGGTCTTCATAATCCAGTCGACCACCAGAAGAAACAGGAAGGGAGAGAGTAGACAGCCTTGTCTTACTCCGGTCCTTACTTGGAATGCGTCTGTCAGCTGTCCTCCATGCACTACTTTGCACTGTAGTCCGTCGTATGAGTTCCGGATAATGTTGACAATCTTCTCAGGAACTCCGTAGTGTCGAAGAAGTTTCCATAACATTCTCCGATCTACACTGTCAAATGCCTTCTCATAATCAATGAAGTTGATGTAGAGAGACGAGTTCCACTCAATTGATTGTTCGACGATGATCCGTAGTGTCGCAATCTGGTCTGTGCACGACCGGTCCTTACGGAATCCAGCTTGTTGATCTCGAAGTTGAGCGTCAACTGCGTCTTTCATCCTGTTCAGTAACACTCTGTTGAAGACTTTACCCGGTATTGACAGTAGTGTAATGCTTCTGTAGTTTTCACACTTGCTCAGATCTCCCTTCTTTGGAATCTTGATGAGGTGTCCTTCTTTCCAATCCATCGGCACTTGTTCCTCCTCCCAAATCTTCTTGAATAGAAGATGAAGCATGCTTGTAGTTACTTCGATGTCTGACTTCAATGCTTCAGCTGGTATATTGTCAGGTCCTGCTGCTTTCCCGCTCTTGATTTGTCTGACGGCCATTCTGATTTCTTCTGTCGTTGGTGGATTGACATTTATAGGAAGATCTGTGTGTGCTGCTTCGATGTCCGGTGGATTCATTGGAGCCGGCCTATTCAGGAGTTCCTCGAACTACTCTGCCCATCTGTTGCGCTGTTGTTGAATCTCAGTGATTGGTCTTCCTTCTTTGTCTTTGACTGGTCTCTCTGGTTTACTGTATTTCCCTGCAAGCTTCTTCGTCGTATCGTAAAGCTGTCTCATATTTCCTTCTCTTGCAGCTTTTTCCGCCGTCGTTGCTAGTTCTTCCACGTATTTTTGCCTATCAGCTCTAATGCTCTTCTTCACTTTCTTGTTTGCTTCTATGTACTCTGCTTGTGCTTGGACTTTCTCTGCTCTTGTTCGAGTGTTGTTAATTGCTGTCTTCTTGTTCTTTCTTTCTTTGATCCTGTCCAGTGTTTCTGTAGAGATCCATTCCTTGTGATGATGTTTCTTGGGGCCCAGAACCTCTTGACACGTTGAAGTTAATGTTTCTTTGATACCTTTCCAGCTATCCTCCATAGTAGTTTCTTCTTCCTTCAGTAGATCCTGTAAGGCTTGCAACCTGTTGTTGAGTTTATTAGTTATGGTTAGTCATTAATGTGACTACATGGTTGGGATCTGTTTGACTATTGTAATCAATGGTTGGAGACTGTGGGTGACATAGCTCAGAATCAATCACAATGGCGTCGGTGTATACACTCTCTGTCTTCCCTTTAACTAAGAGATTAAAATTGCTTCATATCTTTCTTTCTACCAACTAATTCTTTCTTCCTGTACTATATCCTTATATGCAATCTATCGTTTATATATTACCATCATTGAATTAACTACTTCTATGAATCCAGTGTTTATCTTGTTGTGCTAATGAGGTATGGCAACTTGGATCGATGCATATATGTGCCTGATCCTACGTTGTAGCTGATAGACTGACTGAGTCATTAATGTACAAGTAAAATAATCCTGGATATTTTTGCATCTATATGATTCACATTGTGGATTTGTATTAAATTAGATGATAGTTTTGTTGTAATCCAAAGAGTCAAACCTAAAGAGACAAGCCTAAAGTTGTATGTTTATTACTTTTCATTTTATGGTGTAATGTGGTCTGGTCTGCTTGTATATAAACAATCTATTTCTGAAATATACAATTCATAAAGTGAAGACTGAGATTGTGTTCTGGACTGAATGAGCAGGGTTTTGAGGTATCTTACTATATCAGAGTTGACGCAATACTGTTATTGCTGGTTGACATGTCATTGCTTTAGCACAAAGACAAAGTTATGGAGATCAATATTCTGACGGACGATTCTGTCACATGATAATTGATAAGAGTAAAAGTCATAACAATATTTATAGCCGAAAAGGAGAAATTTGGAGGTAGTGTTATTTGAGCAGAGTGGTGATAGACTTTTTACTATTATCTAAATGTAATAAATGGAATGATAGTGAATATATTTATTATTAGAATGGGTTTTTGTTGAGATTTTAATTATATTATTGGTTGAATTCATGAGTTTATTCCAGCTAGACCACTATTGAAAACCTGGAAGTACTGGATGGTCGTTTTGCCCTAGTATGATACTCTTTGCCAGTGCGCAAGAACGATGCTGCATTCGGAACTGGAAACCAGGACTACGAATGCCTAAACTCTAAACCTCGTTGATCCTCCATCTGACGGTGTTAATTTTTAGTATGTGTAGTCCAATCCGTGTCTAGTAGATACAGGTATCTAACTCAGACAATGGATGAATGGCTGCACAAGATTATTGGTCAATTGAAGTGAGACATTAACATCGTTGGATGCTAGCTCAACGGTCTAGAAGTTCAGCGTTCAAGAAAGAGAATGAAGGTTTGGAGTGACGCGTGAGGGGTCGTGGATGTTCATCGCTGATGAGCCACATAGTAGAACGAAACAGCCGTGCAATGCTTCCAGGTTTTCAATGGTGATCTAACTTATATCGACTCATGGATTCAGATATATTTATTGTTGAGTTTCGTATCAATAAATCAAATGTTTCATATTCAATGTGTGATTTCACGATAGTCAATTTATTATCACATGGGAAAGTATTAAATTATTTGTAAGTTAACTAGCATTATTATTAAATAGATTATAGAAACTATCCTATAAACACTTTCGATTACGTTAATTTTGTTTAAACCTTTTTATTAACTTACATAATAGACAATGTTATTTGAATAGTAAAAATTCGTATATTTCTTTGTGCTGCTGTAGGGTCAGTGAAATGTCACTGAGCCTTAGTCAAATCATTCGGAAGTTGGGCCACTGAACATTGAACAGATCATCGATCTCTGTCAAGGTCAAGGATAACCAACGCGCATCAGTTAATTATACCCCATGGGATGACCCATGCGGCAGTGATCTTACTTTCGCATGTATCTACTTTAACTAATATAATTCTGTAATAACGTCCTTTGTGTTGTACAGTCTTCAAAGCATCTATAATACCTTGATACGCCTATGAGGTAGTCTACGTAAGGTGCTGACCACGAGGTATGACTTCGATGTTAGCTGGTTCGTCACATCATTCCCATCGAACTTGAGTAGGCCTTCAATCATTCGATATAGATCATCTACATTGGTGATCACTAGATCATATAACAGACTCTAGCTAAAATGTTGATCGCTTAAATATCGCTCAATGATTCATCCTCCTCCCCATGTATGTATGTATGTACTCAAATCTTGTTATTAGTCCTTGCTTTACTTTGCTGAACCCTTATGCAATTTGCCGATGAGCTTATAGCTATATGATCTGCGCTATCCTTTAATAAACTGTAGTTGCCAAGTCACCGTTTAAAATTTATATTATAACAGTTATTAAAGTGATCAATTAACGAAGTAAAACCACTACAAAATGTTTACGGATCCCTTTTTATTCAATAGTTCTTTAGTAGTAATTACGTAATTGTTCCAATGAAAGTAAACATATGACATTATAGAATATTGTGAAAATATACATTAAGTAAACAATTCTTAAATGCTTCTGTTACTAAGCTGTATATTATTGATTTTTAACTCATAATGAAAATCACTTTAACGGAATACTTATTTAAAAAAAAAAAAAGAAATCCACACAAAACTACGCAAAGCAATTTGATTGATTTTTTTTTTAGGTTTTTTTTGGTTTATTGTAACATACCTACTGAAAGTACCATGTGAACAATGAAGAGGTAAACGTTTTTTTTTGTTTCTTCTTTTTCTTTAGTTTTGTCTTAATTTACTACTAAATTTATAATTAATTGACATATTACGATACCTTCCCTCCCTCCCTCTCTGTCTCTGTCTCTCTCTCTCACACACACACACATACGCACTCGCAATCGTACACACATACGAACACATACATACACATATTAGAAAATCAAGAACATACATTTTTGTATGTGTAGTCTGAATATTATCAATCATATGTAATTTGTAAATAGTCCTTATTAGATTTATATGATCATCATATTCTCCTAATAATGATTTCATCATTATATAGTTACATGTTTATTATTTCATAATACCATTACACGAAAGAATAGCAGCTTTAAAATAAAAAAAAAGCAAAAAAACAATGATGAAATTGCAATTAACCCAAAAATTTTGGTTCTTTCTATTCATTATATTGAATAGTTTTCTTGCAGTAAGTAAATATTACATTCATTATTATCAAATGAGTAATTTTTATAAATATTATAATCATTTCAATGATTGAGATCATGAATCAATTGAAACTAGATCATCATGTTAAACCTGAATGCATTGGACAATTGTAATCTAATGGTTAAACGTTCACGTACCAAAATGATAAGTCCTAAGTTCGAATCTCGTTAGGTAGGATTGTAGATGCGTGTTGTTGAAGAGTCCTACAATAAGACGAAACAGCTATTCAATGCTTTCCATGGTGGTTCAGCTTCAATTGATTCATGATCTCAATCATTGATTATCAGAAAATAAAAAGGAGGGGAGTTATGAAGATTTTAATAGTCTTAATAGTTTAATTTACATAAGTCAATTAATGTTAGACCACCATTGAAAACCTAGAAGTACTAAATAGCCATTACATCCTAATATAGGACTCTTTAATAGTACATATCCTCAATGTAACGGCCATCCAATACTTCCAGATTATTTATGGTGTTTACCATGTTCTTTATAAAATTTTATACTAATTTCTATTCTATTCTTTTCTATTCTATTCTACTTTATTCTAGGTATCCAGTTTTATATTATTTGTATTAAGTCTTAAAGCCCAGGATAATTTACTTAAATATAAATTAATATTACAATATACAATACCAGCTATTTATCCAACAGGAATATTTACAGGAAGTCTTGGTTTAATAACAGCATGTTTAGGATTTATTGGATTATGGAAACAAATGAATATTTTATATCTTTTAGTAAGTTTATTTATTTTTTTATTTTTTTTTTAAATTTTCACTTGGATACAATCAACTTTTTTTCTCTTCATATTTTAGCATATCATTTGTTTGTCCATAGCAACAATAATCAATTTATGTATAGCTATTGTATCCGTGACAAATGATCAACCAGTTAGTTGTACTATTAATTTATAATTAAATATTTATTATAGTTTTTTATCAATGCTAAACAAGCATTAAATACTACTATTAAATATTATTATCAAAATGATGAATATGCAAATGAATTTGATAAATTACATAGAAAGGTAAGTTAAGTGTTTTCTTCTTTATATTATTATTATTATTTTTTTTTATAGTTTTTCTGTTGTGGAGTTTATTCGTATGCTGATTTTAAAAAAGCTAGATTAATAATACCATTCTCATGTAGAGTTGGTCAGTATGTTTATGCAAGAGTAAGTCAGTATTTATTTATTTATTTATTTATTTATTTATTTATTTATTTATTTATTTCAATAATTGAGATCATGAGTTCATTCAAGCTAGATAACCATGGAAAACCTGGAAGTCTTGGACGGTCATTTCGTCTTATTGTGGGACTCCTCAGCAATGCGTATCCACGATCCCGACTCGTGAGATTCAAACCCAGGACTTATCAGTCTCGTGCCAGGCACTTAACCAACTAGACCACTGAGCCGGCATCTAATGGTGTTAATGTTTAACTTCAACTAATCCACGAAATTGGGCGAAACATTCACCATTGTCTTCAGTGATTTACTATCCCACAACAGACCTGGTTGAACTCCACTGGTCATTGCTTCTCACTAGAACTCCAGGATATACCTCTTGAAGTCAGTCATTAGTGAGCATATGTTGATTACAATCAGATAAGGGTTTTGTTGAGATTGTAGTATTTTCAATAATTGTATAATAAGCTTATTTCAAATTAGACATTAGCATTGTTAGACATTTGTTCAGTGGTCTACAGGTTAAGACTTCGCTCGTAAGATTGAAGATCCTGGATTCAAATACCATGTACGGGATTATGGATGTTTACTATTGTAAAGTCTCATATTAAAACAAAACAGTCATCCAGTGCTTCCAGGTTTCCAATAGTGATCTAGATTTATTTGAATCATGAATTCAACTATTAAAATTATTACAATCTCTCTCTGTATATATACTGAACACTGGATTTATTAAAACCAAACGAACATGTTTGTTAACAGGTTCTACCATGATTTATTGATTAATCAATAATTTGCAATAGTATCTCATAATGTTTATGATCAATCTGTGCTACAACTAAGGATAATTATACTGATACATTCAGGCTTTAATACTAGAGAGAGAGAGTATAAGTGATAAAATAAACTCTGATATGATGTGAAGATTACTTAGAATAATCTAGGGAATATTTATTATCTCATTAGCATTTTTGTAAATCATTGGTAGTTATGTTAATAGATGTTAAACTGACCAATGTTATAGGTATAGACGTTTCATACAATATGTTCAACCTATTGACTAAATCGATCGTTAAAGCTATAGCAATCTCACTGTAGTCCTTGTGAATAGATACAAGGTTTTGTGATGAATTGTGTTTTTTTTTCTTCTGAGTTCCACGTCGACCTTAAGAAGTGTTAACATTGCGATTATATGCTTTAAGAATTTACATGGGTCATGGATGCGCACTGATGAGAAGTCTCACAGTAAGACGAAACGGCTGTCCAATTCTTCCAGGTTTTTAGTGATGGTCTAGATTTATTCGAATCATAATCTAAACTATTGAAATTTACAGGATGTTTCACCTGTCAGACACTGGTTATCGAAGTTATTGAAAATCTTTTTCTAAAGTTGACTTAACAGTAGAAGCCCATTATACATTCGGATTCTGATAATTAAACATGTAATACTTTTATCATTATAAACAGTGAATCATCATTCAATAGATCATGATATTAGAAATTTTAAACTCATGTTTCGGCATTTATTGAGCTCTAGTGGATATAGTTTGGAAGTCATTATTCCATGAGAATCTAATTTGTATTCCGGAAATCATATGAAGTTTTCATACCGATGATTACTTACCATATTTCATTCGTGACTACTGAGATAATGGAGCCATAATGTTTTGTTATTATGCAAATACACTAGTCGAACCGTTTAATAAACACCAACATTTAGTGTAGTACTTAAAGGAAAGTACCTTTGATTACTCCGCTTATCAAGTAACAAGTAAATTGAATCACATCATGAACTCAACTGAAAAAAAAACATAAGGATCGTGAATTGAATAAATCATTATGCAATATGTTTCACAGTTCCGGTGAACGATAAGCTATTAGCACACTACTTCATATGAAAGAAAACTTGAGTTGTGTGTAACAAACGGAAACATCTAGGCAAAGATGGATAGTGGTTAGCTGTGGAATCTACGACGCGCGTTTCGTCCTATTCAGGACTCGTCAGCAGGATGTACCTGCATCTCAGATGTTGATGTTCACTCTGGGTCTCGAACTCAATATCGTTCACTTTTGGACGCCATTGCGTTATCCACTTAGCTACTGAGTCTTAATAGTCACCTGCTTGTGCATTGACGTGAAGTTATATTCACTTGGTGTTTTGTACTTGTATCTTCCCATTGTTATTTAGGACTGCAATTGATCAGTCTCTATCTATCTTTACTTATAAAACTCGTGACTTCAGGCAATATTGAGGCAATCCGCATAAGATGCATATATACCAATAAGAGATTGATCAATTTCAGTCGTAAATAACAATGAGAAGATACAAGTAAAACAATACCAAATGAAGAAAGCATCTGAATAAATCGAAAATTCAACAGAAGATATGATATTCAGACATTGATTATTCATCTAGACTTAGATACAGTATTTGAACTTTTGTTATCGTTAAACACTGATAACCATTAGAAGTGATTGTAACTGATCATATTTACAATCATGCTTATACATAATTCCTTTCTTATTGTACGAGTTATTTACTTATACTTCATAAGAACGCTTTCGATAGCGATATCCTCTAAGTTCATCGAAATTGTTATATATATTTAAAACAGTTAGTCCCATTGATAAATTTTGATAATGCAATGAGAAGACGAAGTTTATCAGAATTATGTGATATATTAGCGCAATACATTTGGAACAATCTGATCACACATATACTTGTTAAGAGCATTTATATATAAAAATAAAAGGTCAACTAGACAGGTTAAGGGTAAGTCATGACAAAGGAAAAAAATATTAAAGTACACAAAACAAATGTGATTACCACTCTGGATAATAAATCAGTATTACCAGGGTAGGTTTAGTGTAAGGACAAATTGTTTTTGAACACATAAAGGGGGTTTTAGTTTCCGTATAACCAAGGCTTCAATAAATCTTAGTATACGTCCTTGAAGGCTTTTGTATAACACTACAAATGCTGATTTGATGTCGACCTTATGACCCGTCTCAATCAAATGTTTCGCAATGGAGGATGATGTCTGTCTATCCTGTGATCTTATTTGACCATTGGATTTTATAAACATTTCACTATTATTATTATTCACAAGTCCTTTATTCTATCCAGTGTTAGCTAATAACTTCCTACAAGACAAATTGACTAAACTCAGATACAAGAATATCACTGATGTATTTTATTAATGCAATTAATGGTATTCAGGATGAAGATAAAATGATAGAATGATAGATAGATAAATATTCATTATATTTTCATTCTGATACTTGACAAGAATATGTATTCTCATGTGATATGTATATAATTACTTATATTATAAAAATAGTCAGTCACTCAGCTACAACGTAGGACCAGGCACATATATGCATCAGTTTAAGTTGCCAAAACAGCATTAGTACAGCAAGATGACCACCGGATTCATAGGAGTGATTAAGTCAATGGTGGTAATATATAAAAGAAAGATTGCATGTAAGGATATAGTACAAGAAGAAAGTTATTTCATAGAAAGATATGAAATAATTTTAGTCTCATAGTTTAAAGAAAGATAGAAACTGTATACACCTACGCCATTGTGATCGATTCTGAGCCATGTCTCCAATCTTTGGTTACGATAGTCACGCGGACACCGAATCAAGTAGTGTGCATCTACTAACATGTCTCAAACTAGAAGTTAGTGACTTCAAGCACTGATGCCAGGTTTTCGTTTGGTCTCCCCTAACTTTCTTCCAATTATCCCTAACACCCATTAGCATTGCGCGTCGTGGGAATCGGTGTTCAGGGATACGCAACACGTGACACAACCATCTCAGTTGATGAAGATTTACAACTTCATCAACTGATTTACTATCATTCCCTGATACCCTGCATCTGCTTGAATAAACTTGATTTCATGTTATTCTCTCTTTATGTAAATTTCACATCTATCTTTGATGTGATTCATTAATTATTTAATAATTTCATAATTTAAATCATTGAATGATCTTAACCAGACCATCACTTAAATCCTGTTAGAACTATACAGCCATTTTGTCCTAGTACGGAACGCTATGATAGTGAGCAGTCACAAATCAACCATAATGTATTAAACATAGGAATCTGCTTTTTGCTCGCCGGTACTCAACTTCTATAACCTTCATTTTACTAAAATCGATTAAAATAAATCAAGCATCGTATTAAACTTAAATAATCCATTTTCATCGAGTGTTATTTACTTACTTACTTACTTACGTACGTACGTACGTCTGTTGCTCTTCGTGGAGGAGTATAGACCACCAATCAGCACTCTCCATACAAACCTGTCCTGGAGAATCCTTTCTAGCTCTTTCCAGTTGTTATTCATTCTTTTCATATCTTCTTCGATTTCCCGACGTAATATGTTTTTCGGCCTTCCTCTTTTCCACTTCCATTCAGAATTCCAAGTTAGCGCTTTCCTCGTGATGCAGTTTGATGATTTCACAATGTATGTCTTATCCATTTCTATCGTCTTTTCATTATTTCCTCTTCATCTGGAAGCTGATTCGTTCTCTCCCACAGTAGGCTATTACTGATGGTATCCGGCCAATGGATGTTGAGTATCTTGCCTAGGCAGCTATTGATAAATACTTGTACCTTCTTGATGGTGGTTATTGTAGTTCACCACATTTCAACTCCGTTCTGTAGAACTGTCTTAACATTCATATTGAAGATTCTGACTTTAATATTGATTGAAAGTTGTTTTTATTAATTATATTATTATGAAACTTATTGATTTCTTTCAGACATTTCTTTAAAATCAATAATAATTTTGATTATAGATTCACAATAATCATTTACATGTTGATCAATTCTATTTGATTGATTATATTTTCTTGTTGTTGTTTTTGTTTATTTTTCTTTTCTTTTTTCTCTAACAGGGTTGTTATGATGAATTAAGTGAATTCGTACAATATTACATAACATTATTATCATCCATTTGTTTTAGTACATCATTTATCTATGCTATATTCATAGCTGTATCGATTATATACCGACGTAAATCAATCAAAGGAATAAATTCATCTTCATCATAAAATTAAATATGAATTAAACTTAATGTCATTCATTTAATTTATGAAATAAATAATAACATTCAATTGTTGCCATGACAACTACGTGACAAAAATTTTTTTTTAAAAAAATAGTTTAATTCTTACAAATTAATGACGTTCATTGTAGGCTGATTTTTCTTTTTTCTTTTTTTTTTGTTTTTTTTTTCGAGGGATACCAGTGCACATTTTAAAGCAAATAATGTCAATAATCAAATTCATGTTTATTCAAATGTATCAGTAACCTGTGACTTTGAAACGTATAGTTAAGTTTAGTATTAAATTCAAAATCTTATGTTAACAATAACAAACTAGTTAGGTTGAATACAAGAAGATAAAGAGATAAAGTAATTAACGAACAATTCAACGACAATATTTGATAAGACAATGTACTATTGCACTGACTACTAAATTAAGTATATAAGCATCTAGGTATATATATATATATATATATATATATATATATATTTCACTGGTTGAAATCATGAATCCATTGAAGCTAGATCACCATGGAAAACCTGTAAGCACTGGACGGCCGTTTCGTCCTAGTTTGGGACTCCTCAGCAGTGCGCGATCCCGCTCCTCGCGAGATTAGAACTCAGGAACTATCAGTCTCGCGTGTGAGCGCTTAACCATTAGACCACTAAGCCAGCTGGCATCCAACGGTGTTAATGTCTAACTTCAACCAATCCACAAAGTTACGTTACCATCATCATTGTCTTCAGTTAGGTGATATCTCACAACAGACCTGGTTGAACTCCACTGGTAACGGCTTCTCACTAGAACTTCAGGAGTATCTCTTGAAGTCAGTCACTAGTGAGCAGATGATTATTATTATCAAAAAAGATTGTGTGGAGATTTTTAGAAATTTCACTGGTTGAAATCATGAATCCATTGAAGCTGTTGTGAGATATCAGCTCACTGAAAAAAATGGTGTACCGTGGAGCAACTTCGTGGATTGGTTGAAGTTAGACATTAACACCATTAGATGCCGGCGCAGTGGTCTTGTTGGTTAAGCACCTGGAGCGAGACTGATAATCCCTCAGTTCGAATGTCGCGAGGAGCAGGATCGTGGATGCGCACTGCTGAGGAGTCCCATACTAGGACGAAACGGCCGTCCAGTGCTTCCAGGTTTTCCATGGTGGTCTAGCTTCAATGGATTCATGATTTCAACCAGTGAAATTTCTAAAAATCTCCACACAATCCCTTCTGATAATATATATATATATATATATATATATATATATATATATATATGCTCACTAGTGAATGACTTCAAAATATATTATTTGAGTTCTAGTGAGAATTAGTGACTAGTAAACTTCAACCGAGTCTGTGGTGAGATAGCAACTCACTGAAGATAATGGTAGATATGTCGCTCAATTTTGCGGACATTAACACTGTTAGATGCCAGTTGAGTGGTCTAGAGATTAACCGTTCACGCGCGAGACCAATAGGTTGCTGGACCGTGGATGCACACTGATGAGGAGTCCCATAATAGAACGAAACGATCGTCGAGTGTTTCCAGGTTTTCTATGATGGTCTAGCTTCAATGGACTCATGATTTCAAATATTGAAATTACTATAATACCTACAAAAATCCATTCTGATATAAATATATAAAAACTGTCTAATTTCATTGTTTCTATCTCGAACTACTTATACTTTCATGATGTTTTTAGTTGGGGAGAAAAAAATTAAATTAAGCTGTTTTTAAGACGGTTTTTCTTTCTAAATTCACGATAGAATGTTAAATGAGAAACAGGCAATTATTATTGTATAGGTATGTTATTGCAATTATTACTTACTTACACCCATTACACCTCGTCGAGAAGTATAGGCCGATCAGCAGCACTCGCCATTCATCGCTGTCCTGGTCAATAGTTTTCAGTTCTTTTCAGTTGTTGTTCATCCTTTTCATGTCTGCTCCCGATTCCCGACACAGTATGTTGCTTGACCTTCCTTTATTTTTTTTCCCTCATTATTCTAAGTTACAGCTTGCCTCGTGACGCAGTTTGATGATTTTTTCAATAAATGTTCCATCATCTATCCTAATTTACTCTTCACAACGAATCTGCTTTGCTCTTTCCTATAGTAGGATGTTGCTGATACTGGTCTTGTGTAGACAATTGTTTTGTAGTAGTTTCGAAAGTTTCATCTCCGTACAGTAGAATTGTTTTGACATTCGTATTGAAGATTCTGACTTTTGTGTTGAGTTCCATACAACTGTCAACCAATTGCAATTATGCCATATTATATAACTACTTTCAGAAATCTGAACATAGGTTTTCACAGTTAAAATATTTCCAAATAGCGCAATAAATTCATATCATTCAGTCTGGTGTTCACTGACAACTGCATAAGATGTATGAATAAACAATATCATCTCTACTAATCTACCTACCACCTGTTACTCCTAACGGAGTATAGGCCGCCTGGAGTCCCTCCGGGGGCTGCTGCCGGTCCCAAGCCCGGATAAAGGAGGAGGGTTGGTCATGGGGTTAGCGATCCCATCCTGTAGAAAACTAACTCGTCATAAAAACGCTAACCAGAAAAATTATATCATCTCTATATGGATTTCAATAGGATTTCACTGATGATGATTAAACCTACCAATACAGTTTATAAGTCACGAATAGCAAAGAAATAGTTTACATCATTAGTCATAATAAGTAAAGGTAAAAACTAATAGTAAGTTGACTAGTTTACTACTAATGATAAATATAATAACAGCTTTAATGAGTAATTGTCATTGTTGACTTTAAATACCGAACTAGTAAAGAAGAGATAAAGATGAAATATAGAATAGTTGAATAAAGCTGTCTATTGCGTTTGTTCGGTTAACAAAACGATATAGGGATTATCAATATCTTTTTATCACAAACACACACACTACAGTTATTGGGTCAAATTCTCATAGTTTTTTCTATGGATAATAAACGAGATCAAACCTAGTTAGTGAAACGTAAAGCCATAAAGATCATAAGACATGTAAGCAAAGTACTTTTATAGTGAATGGTCATAAAATTAAGGAGATATATGTGATGAGAAGGAGATGACCAGGTTCTCTCGATATTTTTATCAACCCATCATTTTCTTCGACTTAATAAGATATTGCGAAACAGTATTGAGTTGTTACAATTGTTCTCACAAATTCACAAAAGTGGTATATGGAATGTACGGGGTTGCTCTCTACAGAGTAGATTTCAACCAATCACAAAAACAGCTATTCTATCCCCGGTAGTTGTGCCATGCTTTGATTTTGCCTGTTTCTCTTCAGAAGGGCCTACTAGGCTTCACCAACATCTTTGGCTAGAATGGGGGGCATTAGTTACATTTTAAACGGTTATGATGAATGTATCATTGCAGGACTTTCAAATCTGAATAACTTCTTTAATATTTGTTCACTTATAAAGTTTACTATCTCGATTAGTAGTGTATTCATGAACAAATATATACTAATCTGGAACTGATATGAGAAACTACATTGTTTAGAGGATCTAAGTTACTAACTAACCAACATAAGATTTTATGATACAAAGAATTATATATACTTAAAATAGTAAACTCGAATTAAGAACTTAAGGTAGACTATAAAGTTATAATGTGTTATAAATTGTTGCCGGCGTGCCCTGTTAATGTATAACGTAACGATACCGCCAATTAAAGAGCGGTGAATTACCTATCGGACCAAGGAAGTGTAAAACACATGCGAGCAGTCTAGAGTCCTGATTGGTCCTACTTCATGTCTAGCCCAGACAGTAAGGTCCAGAACACCAATCTCAGCCTTCACGATATGAATCGAGTATTTCAAACATACTCGGTTTTATATGCCAATCAAACAGACCACATCGTATCGTATAATAGGAAACAACGTTTGTACAAGAATTAGCCAAATGTGACTGTGAATGAGGGAGGTAGTGATTAATAGACAGGGAATAATTCAATAATGGTAAATCGTATAATACCAGTTCATAGATCAAAATAAAGCTCATAATAAGAGGGACAAGAATATGAATAATTTAGTTATTTAACAATAAAAATGTACGCATAGTGTGATGTGTGCCCTGTAATACTATAACGTAATGATACCGCCAATTAGAGAACAATGAAGTATCGACCGGACCAATGAGACGTAAAACACGTGCGAGCAGTCTAGAGTCCTGATTGATCCTGCTATCCGCCTAACCCAGCCAGTTAAGTCCAGAACACCAATCTCAAACTCTGTGGTATGAATCGTTTATTTCAAGCATATTAAGTTTATATACTAACCAAACAGACCACAACGTACCATAAAATAGAAAATAACATTTGTACAAAATTTGGCCAAATGTGGCTAGGAATGTGGGAGATAGTAATTAATAGACAGGGAATAATTCAAGAATGGTAGATCGTATAATAATAGTTCATAGATCAAAATAAAGCTCATGATAAGAGGAATATGAATAGGAACAGTTTAGTTATTGAACAATTATACGATAAAAATATAAGCATATTATTGGTCCATAAATAGATCCCTAAAGTTATCATTCATTATTCTTATTGGGACCTGTTGGGGACGGTAGATCCTCAAAAACTCATAGTTTGTAATTTATCTTGTGGAGCTTGTATGCAGATGTATACGTGGGCATTTCTTACCACCCACGCACATAGTTGATTGACGAATTTATCGATTAAATGTTTAAATATTTCGATGGCAGTCAATTGACGAACTATCGATTAAATGTTTAAAAGCTCCATGACAATATCGATGTATATATATTTGTATATATACGTTTTAAGATTGTCTTTGAAAAGAAGTTTGCTGGTTTTCTGGTTGTTACAGAATATACTTTCATTCTAAGCTTGGTTTTCTCACTCTAGTAGCGGGGCTGGGACGCGTCAATAGATAGCTTACTTGACCTTGGTCACCGAATGCTCGATCTCGTTCTCAAACTACGTGAACCCGTGATCTCTCTCTCTCTTTCAAAACCTAACAATTGGGGGAAGACCACGCACGATGCCAACAACACAGAAACCTCGAACTGCATGCGGTAATTATCTACGTTTGTTGGGACAACTAGATTGTAAAGTGTCTTTTCATAATTCAACGTTTACCGGGGTATGTTACATCACACCAGCTGATCTTAATCTACTTGGGTTAGACTGGTTTGACCGGCTACATTTGGCTGACGTTCCGTTAAGCACCGTATGCCATCTGGTGAAACAACCTCATGAACCTGAAGCATATTCAAAAGAACTAACGACGGAGTTTTCGACCATTTTCCAGCCTGTATTGGGTCAGTGCACTGCTATGAAAGCAACACTTCGGTTGAAACCTGGAGACCAGTGCCGTACGCAGCATTATCGAAAGTTGACGAAGAACTTAACCGCCTTCAACGAGAGGGAGTTATTACACCTGTTTCTTATTCCGCCTGGGCAGCGCCCATTGTGGTTATTAAGAAGGCTAATGGCACAATCCGAATATGCGCAGATTTTTCCACAGGTCTTAACGCAGCTCTCGAACAGCATCATTATCCACTGCCAGTCCCTGCAGATTCGTTCACGATGTTAAATGGTGGGAAGTACTTTGCAAAGCTGGATCTCGCTGATGCCTATCTACAAGTGGAAGTGGCTGAAGATTCGAGAGAGTTACTTACCATAAATACTCATCGTGGCTTGTTTCAGTACAATCGCCTACCATTTGGTGTTAAAACAGCCCAATTGTTAGGTTTTGAAAGAGAGAGAGAGATCACGGGTTCACGTAGTTTGAGAACGAGATCGAGGATTCGGTGACCAAGGTCAAGTAAGCTATCTATTGACGCGTCCCAGCCCCGCTACTAGAGTGAGAAAACCAAGCTTAGAATGAAAGTATATTCTGTAACAACCAGAAAACCAGCAAACTTCTTTTCAAAGACAATCTTAAAACGTATATATACAAATATATATACATCGATATTGTCATGGAGCTTTTAAACATTTAATCGATAGTTCGTCAATTGACTGCCATCGAAATATTTAAACATTTAATCGATAAATTCGTCAATCAACTATGTGCGTGGGTGGTAAGAAATGCCCACGTATACATCTGCATACAAGCTCCACAAGATAAATTACAAACTATGAGTTTTTGAGGATCTACCGTCCCCAACAGGACCTACCATAATATTACTTAAATCAAATAGTTAGTAATATAATTTCAATATTCTTTAAGATATACATTCATCAATACATATTGTATATACATATCGTATATTGTTGTATGAACTTATTTAATGACGTCAATTATTTCATTAAGGATAATAAAAATAAACATTTTCTCATAGAGACGAGTAAACAAAGAGAGAACAACTTTCGTCTGAAATTACTTGTTTTCTAAAAGCGTAAAAAAAAGAAGAAATAAAAACATCATTGTATTATTGTACGGATATTGAGTATGAATTTTGAAGCAAGAGAGATCGAATATTCGTGCGGAATAATATTACTTACTTACGCCTGTTACTCTGAATGGACCATAAGCCGTAAACTAACATTCTCCAACCCACTGTGTTCTTAGCCTTCCTTTCTAGTTCTATCCAATTGTTGTTCATTATTCTCATGTCTGTCTTCATTTCTTAGAGTAATGTGTTCTTTGGTGTTCCATTTGAGGGCTTATCATGTAATGTAGTTGGATGCTTTCCTCACTATGTGTCCTATTCACTTCCAACGCTTCCTTCTGATCTCTTCCTCCGCTGGAATCTGATTTATTCTCTCCCACAGTAGGTTGTTACTGATAATGCAGAATAATATGAATTCATTTTATTCCGTTAAGTTATCATCAGTTGCTTACAACCTATCAGATTAAAAAAAACAATGTTAGGGCAGATATTGACGTATATATATGAGGTTGATGAAAGATGAATATGTGTATCATTATTGACTGTATATTTGACTCCAGTTCGATCGTTTGTGATTGCTATTGAAATATATATATCGTCAATCCTTGTATGTAATTATCGACTTTGATCACGTTAGTGTATAACGGAATTAATGTGTCAAATACGAGAATAAATGTTTGAATCCGTATATTTTGTACAATCGTTGATCGGATCAGATAATCAGAGAATCGCATCGAATGAAGCGAACAAGAGAGAGCGAAGTGAAACAATACGTTGTGGAGAAGACGGGTTAGCCAACTTGATTTAACCAAGAGTTAATCAATATTTATAGTGACACACAAATAAGTTACAGACATGTGAAGAATAGGATAAGAAGTGTACACACATATATGCTCATACAAGAACAGTCAAGGTTGATAAGTGGATAATTACGAAAGTAAAAAACCTGACTCAAGAAGAATAGATAAATTGACCTGTCTGAAAGCTAGAATAAGTTATATAGGCTTGACATAGTAATTGACACTATATCATGATTTAGCGAAGGTTTCAACAGAGTTCAATAAGGTCATAAAAATTGTTTGTTTCAGATAAACATGACTGTTCCTAAAGATAAAATAATAATTTTCCTTGAAAAAGCTTGGACCAGATTGCCAGGCAAAACGTTGGATTTACTTAAAATTCATTCGCTGAGATTTTACAAATACATTTTTTCTCTTTAATGTCTCACATTAACTCGGCGCCCAAATATTGTGAAACTATTCGTTCAAAATGACTGTTCCTGTTGCAAACATCAATCGATTGTCTGTCCATTCATGAGTTCATGAGTTTCCGTACAAATTCCATTGTGTTTCCGCTCTTCCTTTCTTAATCTTCATTCATCTTCTGCTGTCAGACATTAAGTTTAAAACACGCGTCATATACTACTTATGTCTACATAAGTAGCACACACCACACTATCACTTCGGAAGTGTATATTTGACTTTATTAATATAAATCGATTCATAATAACAAAATTTTACATTGTGTAAATGATGTAGGTAATTCTTTTACTTTATGAAACCTAGTTTCATTAAAATGATAACCGAATTGCTACGTATTTTATTAACTTTTACATTCAACAGCCTATTATTGGTAAATAAGTCACACAAAAAAAAAATAATTTTAATTGTTGAGATCATGGATCAATTGAGCCTGGACCACCATGGAAAACCTGGAAATACGAGACGACCATTTCGTCCTATTGTAAGATATCTCGTCAGTGTGCATCCGCCATCCCGCCTTGAGACATTCGTAAACATGACCTACCGATCTCGCGGGCGGACGCCTAACCTCTAAATCACTGAGCTGGAATCTAACAATGTTAATGTTTAACTTCAACTAATACACGAAATTGAGCCACATATTCACCATTGTCTTCAGTGAATTACTATCTCACAACAGACCCGGTTGAAGTACACTAGTCACTGATTCTCATTAGAACTTGAGAAAATATATTTTAAACCATTCACTAATGAGCATATGTTGTTTAGTATTAGAAGGGGTTTTTGTGGATATTATGATAGTTTTAACAGTTGAGATCATGAGTCAATTGAAGCTAAACCACGGCGGAAAGCCTGAAAGCACTGTATTGCCGTTTTGTCCAAATGATTGATTATGAACGTAGAAAGATTTTGAAAGGTAGTGTATTTTTTCGAAAAACAGTTAATTATTTAAAATATGAAACTCTAAACTGATTTATCCCTATTCTCAAGAGACAGATTAGAATCAGATATTTAATGATGTTTAGATACATAAGTTATAAAGTCGTATGAATTTTGGTGGAGTTCTGGTCTCTGAGCTAAGCGGTTTGTTCGTGGAGATTTCATCATGCTTTTGAATGACGTCATCTGTACAAACTTTGAGTAAAAGTAGACTTCTAGTTGATGTCGTCTGAAACCTGTCCAATAAAATGAATAAAGTTATGTTTATATGAATGGCCGTTTCGTCCTAGTATGAGACTCCTCAGCAGTGCGCAACCACTCTTTCTTTAATAATCATCATGTACTTACTAGTGACTGAATTCAAGAGGAATTTCCTGGAGTTCTAGTGAGAAGCCGTCAGCAGTGGAGTTCAACCAGGTCTGTTGTGAGATATCAGCTCATTGAAGACAATGGTGTTACGGTGGCGTAATCTAGATTAGACAAGTTACCCTCAGCACCAAAAGTGGGTAAACAGATCAAGGACGTAACACTTAGACAGTGAGCTGTTTATTTGTTTATCATAACTAAACGTTATTAAAAATTGATCTAAAATGAACTTAAATTATTCAGTGATATTGATTATCTTTACAAGGAATAATCTACAAGATTCCTTTTCGATGGAAATCATTAATTTGTCGAAAATTATATTCATCAGATAAATTTCTTTCGATAGAATGGTAGTTGATTGTAGTCAACAGAAAACCTTGAACCTAGGTTTTTTGCTAATTGGCACTCGTCAGCAAGGTGTAGTTGTAATCTTACGTGAACTGATGTTCCCTGACTGATTCGACTTGTAATGAGAAGGACCTGACATATATAACATGGATCATTACCCAGTGATCAATCAATTATAAATATATCTCAATCCTACAGAAGGTCAGTAGTGGTTTGGATAGCTCAATGGTAACGTCTCTGACTGTGAAGCTGAATGACATGGAATCAGTTACCTCAAGATTGCAGGTAAACCTTGCTTATCAGTGTCAAGTAGTACGAAACACGAATTCATAGTTTCTTGTTGAATACTTCTAAACACCATTTTATCACAACATAATGCATACAGTGTTGAGTCACCTAGACTGGCGGCCACATTGCAGCTTGGTCGATAGTTATCGGCCTGAACCAAGAAGGACCTGACATACATAACCTTGATCACCATCCAGTGATCAATCAATTGAAAAAATGTTTCATTAGCGATATGAACTTCATATATGAACCTAATAGGTTGATGAATTCGAATTTTTTTAATGTTTCAAATTGTATGGTTTGTTATGTAGTTTTACTTTACTGAATAACTTTTGTATTGTTATTTATTCTATCAATAGTGCATTGATGATCATACATTAATAAAAGAATTTATTTTGAATGGTTAACACTTTTTGAGAAAGATTCATTTTATTGATATGATAAAGCTACCTCCTACTATATTCAACCCACTTCCTTTAGCTTAGCTTGAGATAAGCAATCACCAATTCTAGAAGGTTATAAAGTGGCGTTTTCAGAAGAACTACCGATTAAGAAACCTATAGTATTCATATCTTCTTAAATGATAAACACACTAATATCTACTCTATGAACTTTGAATCCCTGTTAATCGTTATTTAACTAGAATATCAAATAAGAACCATTTCAATGGAACATAATGAATTAACATTATTCTCATATGATGATTTGTATATTGTATACAATCTTTAATAGAGAAAAAGTGAAAATTACCAATGAAATGTTACATACTATTTTCTATAAAATTAATAAAATTATTGATTAACTAATTAAAATACTCAGTGATAATTTGTATGACTTAGCAACAAAACAAAAATGTGTCAAACAGATTAATTGAGATGTTATAAATAACTTTCATAATCAAAAAAAAAAAAAAGGAATTCCATTTGTCAGAATGGATTGATCAATCTGAGTCCTACAGGAGGTCGGTCACTGCCCGGATAGCTTAATGATAACATCTCTGATTGTGAAGCTGGGTGATATAGGATCAAATCCGTCAGGGAGTATCAGTTCCCTCAAGATTACAGGTACACTTTGCTGATGAGTGCCAAGTAGCATGAAACCTGGGTCCAGGGTTTCCTGTCGACTACCTTAAATCACCATCGAATTCCATTTGTAAATCATTAAAAAATAATTATTATGATGAGGTAATATTTTGTTGCAGGATTTATTTATACAAGACAATAATAATTCTCAACAGGAAACTAACTGATCATTTAATGAATTTTTATAACAAAGCAAACAAAACTGTGATAGTTAATTCCAGTTGAAAATGAAAAAGAAACATAATGTAATAAGTGTCTGTTAGCCTTGAGTTTGACTTTACCAATAGCTTGAATGTGGTAACCTGTTATTGATATCGGGAAAGGGGTTATGGAGATTATTGAGTTTTTCATTGAGATCATGAACCGATTGATATTAGATAACTGTTAGAAACCTGAAAACATTGGATGGCCGTTTCGTCATATGATGGGACTCCTCAACAGTGTGCAAGTTCAATCGTAGATCCAAGGCTTTCAGTCTCGCGCTCGAACACTCAACTTACTAAACCACTGAGTCGGCATGTTATGATGTTACTGTCGAACATCAACCAATTCACGAAATCGTGTGACCATCTTTCATTTTACTAAAATAAATATCTATCTCTACCTAATATGGATTAGCTTCACTGATTACAGTTTCTCACTGGATCTCCAAGAATTCCTTCATATCATTAGTCATCCAGTAATCACATGATAATTATCAGTATGAGATTGTAAAGAGTATTAACTTTTTTTGATTGATATCATTGTTAGTTAAATACATAAATCTAATAAAATGTAAGTCAATGTTTTTTTTTTTTAATAATTCTCAATAGGCATAATCATTATAAGTATGTATGTGTTTAGTTACAGACATATATATGTATATATATATCTGATTGACGCATCATGAATGAATTACCTATATGCATATTAACTGTCTATTGTGTAGGCTAAATAGGATCAATTTTGTTGTTTGTTTTTTTGTTGTTTTTTTTCTTTCATATTTTTTCTTTTTGTTCTTCTTTCTGATTCAACATAATTGTTTCCTTCATTTTTTTTGTGTGTTTTTTTTGTTTGTTGATTTATTGAATTGACAACAATATATATATATCCATGAATAGAAACTAAAATCATTCGAATGTGCATAAAAATGTAATACACACTTTCATAGATTACTATATTAATGAATTATAATATATGAAATGAATCAGATTATTTCATTATTGGTTATTTGTTTTTTTTTGTGTTTTTTTTTTTGGTTGACTGTACAACATAAATTGGTTAGCAACAAGAATTATTTCATTATCGAACATCAAAAAAAAAAAGAATTTTTTTCTTCTTCTTTTTACTTAATTATTAAACAGATAAGAAAAAAGAAAACATGGATAAACTATCATTTACACCGGAATTATGGACAAAAATATTTATTGTAGTGAATAGTTTATTTGTGGTAAGTAGATTATTATTATTTTGTTTTTCTTTCTTTTTTCTTTCTTTTCTTTTTTATTCTTTTTTATTCTTTTTTATTCTTCTTTTTATTTTTATTTTTTATCATTTTAGATATTTAGTTTTATTATGTTTGCACTAGGTATTAGTGCATTAGATACATTACTTAAATATGGTACAATATTACAATTAGCACCACCAGCAATATATGGAACTGTTATATTTACTGGATTACTTGGTATAATAGCTTCAGCTGTTGGATTTTTTGGTTTATGGAAAAAAATGAAAATTATTGCACTTGTGGTAAATATATATATACATATATATATATGTATTATGTAATAATCTTTCATTAATATTTAGCATATGATTGGTTTAGGTATTGCAACATTAATTAATATATGTATTGCTATTGCAGCAGCTGCAACTCAAGATAAAGTTAGTTTATAAATACAATGATATTCTAAAAGATTATAATATTTAGTATACATCAGATGCTCAACAATCATTGCTCAGTTCTATTTCAAATTATAATCGAAGTCAATATTCATCGGAATTCGATAAGTTACATACTACTGTAGGTGATAGTTGAATAAATTATTATTATTATATATATATATGTATTTTTCTTCCTATAAATGATTGTTCTATTATAGTTCTATTGTTGTGGAGCTAGTTCATACAAAGATTTTAAACAATATAATATGAAGATACCACCATCATGTAGAGTTGGTGAATTGACCTACGCAACAGTAAGTAACTAAATATATATATCAGTTATGTTGCATACTTTTATGTTCCAAGACATATATATATACTATGATGGTTCCATAGATTTATCAACCTTTTATCATTATCTGTTTACAATTCTTTTGATTGTGGTACGAAGTACATAACTTGAGTTATTGTTAACTTTCAACCTCATTTACAAAAATCTGTATCAGTATCAATCATCAATAAATTAAAGGTTAAATCTTATTACATAAAGTATTAATTAGTCATATGTTGAGATGGTGGAGAAGATTTGTAGCTCAGGTGGATGATTTTAATAAAGTTTTGTTCTCTGAGCTGGATGGTTTGGTCGTGGAGACTTCTATCTAAAGTTCGTGCTGATGATGTCGTTCAGAAGAACGATGAAAGTACCAGGATCAAACCATCCAGCTCAGAGAACAAAACTCCATCAAAATTAGTCATATGTTAAATATCAGATAGAATACTGAGTTATAAAGTTATTTCTACGTAGATATTAGTTTAATTTGGTATTTTGTTTTAGAGTCATAGTCAATTAAGCCTAGTTTTTGCTTAGTTTAAATTATAGGATTCTCTAGCGAATGGATTAGTTTTTCAAGACAGTGATCTCAATTTTCTTTTATTATCTCATTCTAAACAATTAATATCTACTTTATTGTTTGTCATAATACTTATTATTAGAAGGGATTTTTTGATGAATACAGTAATTTCAATGATTGAGATCATGAGTTAATTAAAGCTAGAAAACCATGAAAAACCAGGAAGTATTAAACGGCCATTTTGTCCAATGCGTATCCACGATCTCGCCTCGCGAGATTCGAACCGAGGACCTATCGATCTCGCGCGAGTAAGCTTAACTACCAAACCATTGAGCTGGGATATAATGGTGTTCATGTCTAACTTCAACTAATCCATGAAATTAAGTGACACATTCACCATTGTCTTTAGTTAGTTACTATCTCACAATAGACCCGGTTGAAATGCACTGGTTACTACTTCTCACTAGAACTCGAAGAAATTTCTGTTGAAGCCATTCACAAGTGAGCATATGTTGATTAGTATAAGAAGGGGTTTTTGTGCACATAATATTATTATTAGTTGTAGCTCTGATGGATTACTTTGACGGAATTTGTGCTGATGACGTTGAGAAGTTCAGTTCAGAGAATGAAATTCCATCAAAAAAATATATTTACATACTGACTGAATTCGACTGATACTAGTATTCAATGTGAATATAAGTGTTAACCGAATTAAACGTTTATCTCTAGTTGTCTAAATTAGATTAAAATATACTTAATAGTTTACTGTCTATTTTATGTAGATATGTATGTATTATTAGTGGGTTTATTCAATATTATAATTTTGGTACAATATAGAATTCTCAACACAAAGTATTTCCACAAGTTTTGTTTTCTTATTTCTTGATTGTTTCATGCGATAAATATTGAGTGGTTGTCAATTAGATGTTAGTAGTCCAGTTATTCGACATCTGAATAATGTACATTCTTTACGATGTAGATCACCAGTAACCATGATATCTTTGATTAGGATCTTTTGTAAGTTGTACAGCGTGATGTAATAAACGTCTCACAAACTCATCTGAATAGGTTATGAGACTAATAGGCATAATGATATATTAAAATAAACATGCAAAAATCGAACTTGTTGAAACCACTATTGAAAACCTGCAAGCACTTTATGACTGTTTCGTCCTATTGTGAGACTCCTCAGCAATGGACACCCACGATCCTGCTCACGGGATTTGAACCCGGGACCTTCGGACTAGCGTGCAAACTCATTACAATTCAACATATCATAATCAACTATTTTTAACTACACTTCAATAGGTCTTATCTATACGTCATGTATTCAGTCATCTTTGATGTGTCTTTATAAGCTTTTTTCTTTATAGGAAATTTAGTTTTAGTTCTAGGAATCACATCAAATGATTTCAACTTACTAATGGTTAGGTGTTCTTTGTTATTGTGACTGATTTTCATTTTTATTGATAAAGACAGAAGGTAATTCAGTGAAGAAAATTTTCTTCTTGAAAGTTTTATTTATTTATTCGTTCAAAAAAGGTTCTATAATAAGATAGAAAAGTGCTGAATAGTCCAACACTTCTGACAATGTGCAATACTGAAAGAGGCTTCCAGTGACACGGAATGACCCGAATTAATTAGATACCCCATGATTGAGCTTATGACTGGCATATAAAAGTAGTATGTATTACTAATTGAGATTGATATACCTGTAGGCAGAAATTTAAGAAGATCAAAGAAAAGAGAATAATTGGTGTGGAAACGAAAGAATAATGAAGTTTGAGATAATTGACTGATATATTGCAAATGGAGTATTTACTGTATACTTCTTAGATTTTATTAAGATGTTCCATAATTATGTATTCGAATACATTCGATTATTCCCATTAATGTTCTCGTTCATTACAGTAGTATGGCAAAATAAATGTCTTTCTTAATAAAACGATGTAATAACATAGAGCTTAAATACATGTTTCTATGGAATAACATTTTATCAAAGTGTTTATCATTTTAATGTCTTCCTTTTATGTGATTCATTATTGAAGAGTTGTTTGCTTTGACTACGATATGACATACGATATCCAACTCAATCGTATTTCATTCTTAATGATCAGTTTACTGATTAAGGTTCAAATAGATCGAATTCTGTATTAAAGTCAGGTAGTTATTCCTTATGGCAAAGCAAGAGCAGCATATTTACAACTGAAGAACATCTGAAACTCAAAACAATTGTCTGTAAGCTAACACTAAGGTCAGCAGTTTCAATCGAAATGTCAAGACAGTTCTATTGCATGTGGCGGAAACATGGAGAACTACGAAATCCATCATCCAGAAGATACAAGTGTTTATTAATAGTTGTCTACGCAAAATACTTCAGATCCGTTGGCCGGACACTATTAGCAACAACCTACTGTGGGAAACAACAGACCAGATCCCAATGGACGACAAAATCAATAAGAATCGCTGCAAGTGGATAGGACACACATTGAGGAAAGCACCGAACTGCGTCACAAGACAAGCCCTTACATGGAATCCTGAAGGTCAAAGGAAAAGGGAACAACCAAAGAACACATTACGCCGGGAAATGGAGATAGACATGAGAAGAATGAACAAGAACTTGATGGAACTAGAAAATAAGTCACAGGACTAAGTGGGCTGGAGAATGCTGTTCAGAGGCCTATGCTCAGTTCAAAGTAACAAGCGTAAATATGTAAGTAAGTAAGTTATGTATCATTCATCTTACAACTTGAGTTTTCTTCAATACCTCATAAAGAACAGTGTCTAGTTCTTTTATCTAATCAATTTTATTGTCTACACATAATTGATCAAATATTCTCTACACCTTTTCTTATATTTACAGGGTTGTATTGAAGAAATAACTGGCTTTGCTCAAAGTTACTCAACTATATTAATAGTTCTATGCTTTATAACAGCTATTCTTCAAGGTGCCTATTTAGGCATTTCAGTTTGGATGGTTCGTAAATCTGATGATGGAACCGCGTTTGCTGCATAAACATTGTATCGAAGATACAATTCAAAAACAGACTTCATTCCTAAAAAAAAAAAAAAGATACACTTCATTACTTTATTAATTCATTGAAGATAATCATTATTATTATTTCAAAAAAACCCCCACAAAAATATCACTTTTGTTTTTCTCATTCAATTTTGATTCTATCACTTTTTTAATAAGCTAAACACATTCATAGAGGGTTGATTGTGTCTCAGTAACAAAAATGTAAAACTGACCTTATCAACGATAAATGTAAGATGGATATTATTTATTATTCTATCTCTATCAATCTACTGATAGTTGAAAACTATTATCATTGAACATATCATTATTACATAATTAGTGAGTCTTGATAAATACTGTTTCATTAGTATTTCGAAGTTGTCATAGTAACTATTTGTAACCATTTGATTGGAAATAGCTTTACATAGATATGAATTTAAAAGATTTATCAAACATATCGACTGGGAGTTATTTTTAAAAAAAATGTTTTCTGTGATATATTTATCATTTCTATTTAGTTTTATTTTCTCTAGTTAGCGTTTTATTTTCTAGCGAGTTAATTTTTCTACTGGAATGGGATCACTAACCCCATACCCAATCCTTCTCGTTTATCTGAGCTTAGGATTAACAGTAACGTTAGAGAGAGACTCCAAGCGGAGTTATTTCTATTTACTTACAGTATGGTCAAACTAGCATGCATTGTATTATAACTCCGTCTGGAGCCCCTCTGACTCTACTGCCAGTCTCTGCTAGGTTTGAAGCTATGACTAGTTCACTTAGTATGCGAACGGAACAAAGACTTATGATCGAAGACCAATAAGCTAGATATTCTGATGCGTCCCAGCTCCGCTAATTAGAAGAAGAAGTCCAAGCTTAGAATGTGGAATTACATTCTGTAAACAGCCAGAAATGAGCGATAACAACAAACACAAACCAAAACGTATATATACAGCACAAAACCATCCTTAGGTAGAGTTACTAAATAGCACACTAAAAGACTCAACGGACCAATAGCAGTCAAGGTTATTTCCCAGTGAGAAATACGACATGAAGGTGACAAGAGCACTTTTGGCGCGAAAATGAAAAAAAAATTCAAATTTTCTAAATAAAATGACAAAAATTACATCCTTTTCCAAGTGAATTCTGGGGATCTAACATCCCCAACTATCTTAAGCCTTGATAAAAAAGGAGGGTTAGGCATAAGGTTAACGACCCCACCCTAATAAAAAAACTCACTCACTAGAAAATAAAATGCTTATATTTGATGAAAGTAGACAATCATCATTCAAGCAAACTATGATAACGTAAGTGTTTACGTTATTAGTAATTGATTTTTATATAAACGTGTGATGAAGATTATATTTTTATTTTTTTATTTTTTTGGTACTATCACATGGTTCATTGAAGTGCTCATCTCTCTAAATAAACAAAAAAAAAACAACAAATTCTTCATCATACAGAAGTGTATTTCATTAAGATGTAACATGTTACATTGATTTCATTAATAATATTTAATGGTTTAATTGTAGTTTTATGAATTTAGAAGAAACTTGTTCATGAATAAGATAGAATTATATGTGAATCATTGATTTTTTGATTCGATCCATGATACTTAGAAGTAGTTGGGTAATGTTTGTTGCTATGTAGATATATTGTCTGATTGATAATTGATATTTATTATAGAGAAGCATTGGCCATTCATCACTATTTTCTATTCAACATTCTTTTAGGAAATATTTCTTAGTTCTTTCCAGTTGTAATTCATCATTTTTCATGTGTACTTTGAATTCTCAACGTAGTGTATTCTTCAACTTTTCTGTTTATTGTTCCCTTTCAAGATATCAAGTTAGAGCTTGCGTCATGATACAGTTTGATGATTAACGTAATGTATGCCGGTATCCATTTCCATGCGGTTTTCCTAATTTTCCTTTCAGTTAGAAGCTGGTTTGTTCTATTCCACAGTAGGCTGTTACTGATGATATTCAGTAAATGAATATTGATTATCTTATATAGACAATACTTTATAAATACGTGTACTAAACGTTGTCGTAGCACTCCAAGTTTCAGCTGCGTACAGTAAAATTTCCAGATATTATTTGAACTGTGCATAGTCGATACTTATAGAATCTGGTCTGTTTATTTGAAATTTGAGTGCCTACTGAATCTTTCATTCCGTTCAATAATACTGTTGAAAACTTTTCCTGGTAGTGATAGTAGTGTGATGCCCATGTAGTTCTCATAACTGCTCAGATCTTCTTTCTTTTGTATCTTGATAAGCTGTCCTACTTCCATGGCCACCGGCACCTCTTCGATCTCCTAAATCCTCCTGAATAGAACATGGTACATACTTGCAGTTACTTCTATGTGTGACTTCAATGATTCAATTGGTATGTTGTCAGGACCAGTTACTCTACCACTCCTGATTTGTTTGATGATTGCAAATGATTTCTTTGATCTTAGGCGGAGTGATATTTATAGGAAGGTCTGTAGGTGCCGCTTTGATATCCGGCGGCTTTAACTGAGCTGGTATATTCAAGAGTTCTTCCGAGTGTTCCACCTTTCTGTCCCTCTGTTCTTGAATCTCAGTGATTGACTTGTCTTCTTTATCACTGACCGGTATCTCTAGTTTACCATATTTCCCTACCAGTTTATTCATTGTGTCATATAGTTGTTTCATATTTCCGTCTCTTCCAGCTTTTTGCCCTGTCTTTGCTAGCGATTTCACGCATTTCTGTTCGTTGGCTTCAATGCTCTTCTCCACTTTCTTGTTTGCATTTGTGTAGTCGGTGTGTTCCATGAATTTCTCTGTTCATGTTCGTGTGTAGTTAATTGCTGTCTTCTTGTTCTTTCTTTATTGAATTATGTCCTGGGTTTCAATGGAATCCACTACTTTTGGTGATGCTGGTTGCGGCCCAGCACCTCTTAACACGTTGAAGCTAATGCTTCTTTGATTAATTTCCAGCTACCCTCCGTCGTAGTTTTTTCTTCATTCAGTATATCTTGTGAAGCTTTTGACCTGCTATTGAGATCGATCTTGAATTGGTTGAGTTTGTCAGTATGTCGAGGAACGACTGTATTTAGCTTCAATTTCATCTCGACCACAACCAAGTGGTGATCTGAAGCTAAGCCAACTGTATGATTGATTGCAACTTCTCATAAAACTTGTCTTTATCTTCGTCGTTGCTATCATTGGTAGGTGCATAACGTTTGATGAAATCCATTGTGATTCCCTCATGCTTTATTCTGAAGGATGCTTTGATGGTCCTGGGTCCATGAAATTCTCGTCATATGAGGGCACTTCGTACTTCTTTGGAAGGTATCAGAGCAACTCCTTGCATGTGTGGAGCATTTTCTTCCTCATGAACAGAGTACAGCAGCATCTATTACGAATCTATCCTTTTCTGTCAACTTTGGTCCCAATGGGTTTCACTTATTCCGAGCACTGTCGAGTTGTATCTTCTCATTTCCGTTGCTATTTGTTTAGTCCAAACATTTCATGTATCTAAATTAATTGTTGCTTTGGTTGTAAGAAGGGACATCGGTTTTGACTTTCATCATGAGGCGTCATAGTTCTTTCTTGAACTCGGAGGACACAGTTTAAATGGTTGAAATTGTTTATTCTGGTTGACGTTTTTTAGCAAGCTTGTTTTCCATGGGAACCCAAACTGAACAGAAAAGATTCGATTCGGAGGGATGATGTTGTATTCTGACCATGAAGAAAGAAATATCTCCCGCACACAAGGAGTTGTACTAATGCTGTCCAAAGAAACACAAAGATCACTTGTAGGATGAACACCAGCTGTATCCAGAATCTCCCAAACACTCTTCAGAAAAAACGAGCGGGGGATCACAATGAATTTTGTTTGGTACAATTTGCCCACGAATGGAAGTGAAGAGAACAATAAAGATCAGTTTTATGAGAGGATGCATTCGATCTTAGAGAAGTGCTCAGGAAATGACCTGAGCATTTTGGTAAGTTACCTAAATGCTAAAGTTGGTATGTTCAATACCGGGTATAAATATTTCATGAGACAACATGAAATGAAAAAAAGGAACGGGAATGGTGAGATATTTTCAAGTATATGTTCCTTCAATAAAATGGTTATGGGTTATGTGGAGAGCAGAACCAAACAACGTACCCTCTAAAGCAATAAAGTCGGACCTAGAAGTAACTGCAAATATGCTCCACGTTCTGTTCAGAAAGATTTGAGAAGAATAATAATTGCTGACTGTTATATGTTGTGCCGCGGATTAGAGGGAAACGAATTATCGATCGGACCAAAGACGCGCAAAACACGTAAGAACAGCCTAGAGTTCTGATTGGTCCTGGTTCCCTGTCTAGCCGAGCCAGTTGAATCCAGAACACAAGTCTCAGTCTCTGCGATATGAACATACTCTGTTTATATACCAATCAAACAGACCACATCGTACCATAAAATAGAAAATAACATTTGTATAAGATTTGATCAACAGGAAAATGACACGTGAAATCAATATTGACCTATAGGAAAACGATACCATTTCAAGTCCAAGGATAGAATTAGACTTAACAGGATAATTTTTGGGATATTTTTCTGAATATCACAACAACGACACACTGAAAAGAAGAATATCTCATCATGATACCAAAGAAAAGAGATCTGAGCAACTGTGAGAACGACATAAGCATCACACTACTATCACTACCAGGAGAGGCTTTTAACAGAGTGTTGATGAACGGAATGAAAGATTCATTAGACACCCATCTTTCAGATCAACCGACCGGATTCTGTATGTGTCGATGGTGCACAGACCAAATCGCGACAACATGGATCATCGTTGGACAATTAATTGAATGGAACTCGCCACTATACATTAATTTCCTTGACTATTGGAAAGCATTTGACAGTGTGGATATAAGAACATTATGGAGCCTTATTCAACAATATGTAGTGGGTAGCTGAAGAGATTGTCATCATCATCTGGAATTCATACGACGGACTACATTGCAGAGTCATGCATGGCGGACAACTGATAGATGTAATTCGAATGAGGACCGGAATCATAGAAGTCTTTTTACTCTCTCTGTCTCTCATTTTTCTCTTTCTTGTGGTGGCAACTGGATTATCAAGAACTTCACATCTAGGAGGAAGCATGGAATACAGTGGACAGATTGGATTTAATTAAATAATTAAGCTCTTCCATCTCATACTCACAAACGAAGCAAGTAAAGTTAACCAGTGTAGTAGCATCCTCTACATCAGTAGACTTCAATATACACAAAGGCGAAAGCAAAGTCTTGAAATACAGCACGGAAAAAACCAACCAAACCAATCAATCTTGATAGGGAAGCTCTGGAATAGGTGGAAACTTTCATGGACCAAGTCAGCATTATCGATGCGAAAATTTTTCTGATCAATATTGAATTTAGCATTCTATTTGAAAAATAATTTTGCCTAATTGTCAGAGGACGACTATGTTGCCTATGCTCAAATTATCGGTTAGGACTGACTGGAATAATCTAGCCGTCCAAACAATTCTGGTTAATTAAAGTTAGTCGCTAGGGCACTCTGTATAAAAAATGCTTCACAGTAGATGATATTCGTGAAAAATGATCTAGACCTTAAAAAAATCAATGCTTTACGTGATGTTCGAACCCATGTTATTCAGCTTGACAGTTAAACCCATAACTACTGAGCTATTCACACTGCTACCGACATCCTGTACTACTAAGATTTTAACAATGATTAATCATTGGGTAGTGACTTATGACATTCACTTCCTGAGTAGATCATTGATAGCACCTCAGAATGTGAAAATCAGTGAAGCCGATTCGAATTCTACGAGGATCTCCGATTTCGTTAAAATTTCACTGTTGCTGCTATATACCTACTAACACAAAGTCTAGGTCAAACCAATTTCACGAAACCACCTAATGTTAAAACATAGTGCACGTGGTGTTTTGTCGTTTAGATTTGTAATCACACTGGAACTTGATCTATAGGACTCCAGTAACAGAAAGTGATTAGACAAACATAACACTGGTTACAAATCAAGGATTAATCAGTGTAAATGAGTAGTCATATGTGGTTTATCGAGTATCATATTGAGTAGAATGATTGCACTGACTGCAATTGACGACAAATATCAAAAAAGTAGAATTCGATAACCCTATGAAACAAACATCTAATTTAATTAAAAGTCCCGAAAAGAATTTAGAACAACTGAAAGAGATTGTTGCTAACCGATGCCACCAATACATGAATACAAAATGTTCTACAGGACAGCTTCTATTAAATGCACATAAATCTTAATTAAACTATCTTTTAGGAAATATGGAATTAGTATATTTTTTCGTTCAGATAAAGTTGTTGGGATTGTTGTCATTGGGGTGAAAGGATAATAGTGATACATTATCCTATTGAGTTATAGATGTAAATAAACGCTCCATAGAAAAATCAAAGAAATATATATAAAACTGATGAGGTTGAACAGAAAGATTGATTAGTACCCTTAAAATGATTGATCTCTATTATCCAACAGTTCTGTGAACTTGCAAAAATATTTAAGAAAGATGTTACCCTTTTCTCTATAAGGAATATGAATAATTCATCATGCTGACGAGTGCCAAGTAGCACGAAATCCGGGTCCAGGGTTTCCTGTCGACCACTTCCACCACCATCTAACCTTACAATAGTGCCCACGGTGTCGAGCCACCTAGACTGGTGGCCACATTTCAACATGATCGATAGCATTCGATCTGCACTAATAATAAGGACTAGACACGCATGACATTGGTCACCCAGTGATCAATCAATTGTGATAATTCATCATACTATCCAACTTCTAGATGATTGATAGAAAACCTTCAGCCAGTCAGAAATATAGCCAGTAAATATAGCGTCGTTTATGTTCAGAAATGAGATATCCAACCTATAGTACTAGCACTCTTTCATATCTTATTAGTTAAGGTGAATTTTAACAATTAGTTAATTATGTAAGAGTAGCATAGGTATTCCGTCACAAGACAAGCCCTAATAGACATAATGATGTATTAAAACAAACATGCATAAATAGAACTTGTTGAAATATCTAAATGGCTGGAACAACTAATCGAGATATTTAAGAAGGCCACTATAGAATAGTATTAAATAGATAATCGTTCATAGCTCGTAACTGTGTATTATGTTGACCAAATGGGTTTTACATGCACTAAACCAATTTTGAATCTATCACTAAGAAGAAAACAGACTTAATTAATGTCAATCTAAAACTATTAATTTCAACAACAATTTAACATAAACAAATGGATAAAGTAAAATAAATGAAAAGAAAGTAACTCGTGATATGTGTAAATTTAATATGAGTCATTGCATATTTTAGACAATAAAAATCAGGTTTATTGAGTAAATTAGGAAATAAGCATTCTGTCTTTAACAATATATTCTGATCAGTAATAGTGGTAATAGTAGTAGTAGTAGTAGTAATAACAGTAGTAGTAGTAGTAGTAGTAGTAGTAGTAGTAGTAGTAGTAGTAGTAGTAGTAGTAGTAGTAGTAGTAGTAGTAGTAGTGATAGTAGTAGTAGTGGTAGTAGTAGTAGTAGTAGTAGCAGTAGTAATAACAGTAGTAGTAGTGCTAGTATTAGTAGTAGTAGTAGTAGTGGTAGTAGTAGTAGTAGCAGTAGTAATAACAGTAGTAGTAGTGCTAGTATTAGTAGTAGTAGTAGTAGTAGTAGTACACAATCGAATATATGGGCACTGAAGGCCCTGGGTTCGAATCCCGCGAGCGGGACCGTGGATGGGAACTGCTGAGGAGTCCCAGAACAGAACAAAACGGCCGTCTAGTGCTTCCAAGTTTTCCATGGTGGTCTAACATCATTTGGTTCATGATCTCAGCCAAAATCTTAATTAGGTTTGACTGTTCATAGTTCAACTAAACAAACATGACAAAGTCAAACCTACGTCGATTTATTGATCGAAGAATAATTTCTCAACGATTGTCACTCAATTTAAGGCACGAAAATTTGTGTTAGTGCAGTGATGTCTTTCTGTGAAAATTTATTCAAATTTTAGGCATTCAAAGGATATATAGCAAAGGAACATTTGAACAATACAGGTATCAATATCAATGTTGGTCTTGATAGTTTCAAATAAATTAGCCATTGAATACATCTCAATGAGTAGAAAAATTGTATTTCTAACGTTTCGCATCTTCGATCGCTTTAGTGAATAACCGAATTAAATAAACCAAATACGAGAATAGATTTCCCAATACAGTATATTCTAAATATTCATACTGAATAATCTTGAACGACGAAAGCTTAAAAAACCCAGTTACAACAATGTATACCATTCGACTTATAATTCCTTATAACATAATGGAGAACGTTTAATTATGAGTTTATATTACGAACTGACTTCGGTCATATAATTGCTGAAATCCAAGAATCTCTGCACACTTGCTTCGTTGTTGTACAATAAATCTTTTCAGTGTGGATTCATGATGTCACCAACTATACGATAAAGAAACTTTGATTTCATCGTCAAATTTATTGCCCCTAGTTTAAGCATATATTACTTAGACAGAATGACTGAATGTTTGCACACTACAATAGCAATTAAGTATTTATGTCTTATGGATCTTCTTGGTTACTTAACCAAAACAGCAATGAAAAAATGGAGCATTTGAGACTTTTACGTCAAAAAAACACATAGGAGATTCGATATGTTTACAAGAACACCAGAATGATAATTGGTTCGAACAACAATAATTATCTCATACTTTGAAATTTAATTTCTCAATTTGTCTTTAAGAATTACGTTGCATCGGACTGGATTTAATATAGTTTTAGTGGTTAAATCAAATTTAACTTAGTACTTACTTTACTTTCTCCTGTTACTCAAAATGGGGCATAGGCTGCCGACCAGTACTCTTCAACCCACTCTGTCCTGGCACTTCTTTTCTAGTTCCATCCAATTCTTGTTCATTCTTCTCATGTCTATCTCCATTTCCCGGCGTAATATGTTCTTTGGTATTCCTCCTCTGCTCAGTTGATCTTGAAGATTCCAAGTGAAGGATTGCCTTGTGACACAGTTTGGTGATTTCCTTAATGTGTGTTCTATCCACTTCCAGCGATTCTTCTTGATTTTGTCCTCCACTGGGATCTGGTCTGTTCTCTTCCACAGTAGGTTGTTGCTAATAGTGTCCGGCCAACGGATCTGAAGTATTTTGCGTAGACAACTGTTAATAAACACTTGTATCTTCTGGATGATTGTTTTCGTAGTTCTCCAGGTTTCCGCTCCGTACAGTAGAGCTGTCTTGACATTTGCATCGAAAATTCTGAGTTTGGTTTTGATTGATATTTGTCTTGATTCCCGAATTTTTTTCAGTTGTAAATATACTGCTTTGACTTTGTCAATCCGCACCTTCACATCTGCATCAGATCCACCGTGTTCATCAATGATCCTGCCCAGATATGTAATGGCTTTTAAATCCTTCAAATGGTCTCCAAGGTGAGTGATTGGGTTGATGCATGTTGTGTTGTATCGAAGAATTTCTCCTTTCCCTTTGTGCATGTTGAGACTTGAACGAAACGACTGTCCAGTGCTTCCAGGTTTTCCATGGTTGTCTAGCTTCGATTGACTCATGATTTCAATTATTGAAATTACTAATATTACTTAAATGATCTGTAACAATAAATATAATTTGATTTATATCATACAGAAATATCAATAATATTTATGCTTGAAGTGAAAAACAAGTTGAACATCCTCTTTCTTAATGTTGAAAGTCCTAGAAAACATGATGAAATTCTGGAAAGATCGATTTATAAAAAGCCTTCAATGAATGACTAGATACTAGGTATCTATAGATGGGTCCTTAATGGTCCTTAACGATATCTCTTGTCATAAGAATCCCACAGCTTTATAGTCCCGAACCATTTAAGAATAATACCCATTGAAACTTGATATCTACCGAAACATAGTTTATGTAGCAAGCATTGAGTTTGTTAAAAATTGTTTCCATATGAATAATGTAATCTGGCTATCCATCTATTAAAGAGGCTATTCATAATCCCTAGAGAAAAGTAAGACAAAGGTATTGAAACGTTGACTGATTAGATGCAGTTTTCCAAGAACCATTCAACCAAGATTCGTGCTAGTCATTACTTTTCATAAAGTCGAGTCAATTATCGGTATAATTTGATCGGTAGTACTAAAAGGCTAGATAAATGGGTAATTGGTTTACAATCAGTAATCAATCGTTTGTACATCTAAACTATTATAATTTATTTCTTACTATTAATTAGGTACAAAAATACCAGTAAACAGAAGTCAAAACAACATGTATCAAGTATTACAATATTTTATCAGTGAAGTCTGCTAACTACTTTTAGATGTCCTCTCATGTTACGAAAATCAACAGTTTAATCTGACATACGTTTCGTTAAAGAAAACTGCTTGAATACCCTCTTATTGATATCGATACTAAATTGCATGATAAACAAATGACTTTCCATCTAAAGTTGACTCATTAAGAAGTAATAACCAATTTTATGTTTGTTTAGTCGTACAGTATTCATTAAATTATATTAACTTAGTTGCAGAGTGTATATTAGCCTAACTGGTGAATGTTGACCAAATATATAGCAGATGTAAATCCGAATGAAATTGAGAATTCATAGCTTATTGACTATAAAAGGGGTAATTTAGTTTGTTATGATGGATGACAATAACAAAACAGTTAACATAAAGCTCTGGTATACAGAAGTAATAACACAATCATTCTAACCAAACTAGATGATAGCTAACATTAAATTATTGAAGAAAAAACTTATCAGAACAATGTTGTTTACTAATAAGTAGTATCATTATTTTATCATAAATTTCACAAGGAAACGTGTTAGTTAACTTACGATAATAAACGTATCAAAGATAGACGAACACAATGAGATGTTACACATGTTAGATTAATGACAAACTGTATAAAGTTAAGATATTCTGTTGTTTAATTAACTTTATTATTGATAACTGACGTTTTTGGAATCACACGGAATTCGTATATCGATACTAAAGCAAAGGTACTTTTCTACTGTATTACATTATATTGTTTGTTTTTTTTGGTGTGGATCTGATACACTGTGGGTTTTGTTTGATTATTAACAACTTTAGGATCATCCATCTATTATTTATTGTTTTATCTTTCGAAATTTAAATAGGCATCATTCTTGATCATCATCATGATGTTCGAATCCCGCTAGTGGGGTCGTGGATGTTCACTACTAAGGAGTCCCAAAATAAGACGAAATGGCCGTCCAGTGCTCGGTGGTTTTTAATAGCAGTCTAGCAGCAATCGATTCATGATCTCAATCAAAAACATTTTAACTATGTTGAATCACATATTTCGCACTGTGTTCTTCTTATGATTTGTCATCGTATTTCAAATATTCATCTCAACATCACTAAATAAAGTATGCTAAACCTTGATTCACTTGGTATTGTTTTACTTGAATCTTCCCATTGATGTTAAGAACTGAAATGGATCAGTTTCTTATTGGTATATGTGGATCCTGCGCATATTGCATCGAAATTGTCTATCAGGACTCAATAGCTAAGTGGATAACTTGACGGCATTTGAAGCGATCGATACTGGGTTCGAGTCCCCGAGTGAACATCAACTATGAAATGCAGGTACATGCGGCTGACGAGTCCCAGACAGGACAAAATGCGCATCCTGGATTGCACTGCTAACCATTAACCATCTTTACTTATTATACGAACCTTTATTTTATAATTATATTGATTGTTTGCCACTTGATAAAGTTTCTGCTGATGAAATTCTGTGAAGTGAAACGAAACAATTTAAACCCTACAAAAACCTTGCCATAATTCTTCTATGATAATTTATTAAGGTATCTAATTACATTAAATTTATATTGTCTAATTCTTATTGTTACTGTTGTTGTCAGTTATATACCCTTGTGTTTCAATTGTTATCTATACTCTTATGAATTTGATCAGATTAGTTATTACATTACATAATCAATAACTTCCCATTAGATTCTTCAAATTTAGATCTAAATCAATGTTTCAAATGGATAGCCAACTATATAGTAAATAATTCTTAAATTGCTGTATGTGAACATGAAATGATTTGTGAAATGAAATTGTTAGTGCTGAAGTGATAAGTATGTAATGTTAACTGAAATTCATATCACTTTCTACAGTATATAATGTTTGACTAAATATTTTATATGACGTATAGTCACATTAGTTGCACTTCTTGCACCATATGATATCCTTTTACATTTTGATTGTAATTTCACAATTTCATTTAAACGTATGAAGACCATGTTCCAGTGTTTTTGAAGGATATGTTCTTGAAAGAAACAAAAAACGGTTGATCTCTAAGAGTCAGACATTCTCATAAGAATTCCGGAAATTTCCTCTTGAATCCAGTCAGTAGTGAACAATTCATGATTTTGTTGACTTTCCCCAATATTCCATTATTGAGTTCAAATAGAAAATACAGTATCGCTGTTGAGATCATAAGCATTAAGCTCTTATTGATGGTCATTTATCAATCATTGATATTAACTGAAACCATTTTACTAAGAATATGATTTCAGTCGATACATGAAATATGATTAACGTATCAATAATGAATAGGTTTTGTGAAGATGAAATCATTGCCGTCGGTTCATTCATACTTATTTCTGTGTTGTGGAATATCACTACTGTGAGTCACTGACATCTAGTATATCATACGACTCAATCTTAACAATGAGAAAAGTTAACTGTCTGAATAAACCAACATACAAAATGTAATAACATTGGCTTCATTTATTAATCTATGATGAATACAACGTGCAAATCAATCGAATTTCCACAAAACGTCAACTCAATCATTCGTATCCAATCAATTTCGAGGTCAGATCATTATAATATCAGTGAGTATCAAAAAATAAGTGGCTTTGTTTCAAACTCAACTGTTGTGCACTATAAAATGAAGAATTATCTATTAAATAACTAGTTTACTTAGATACTTTACGCTTGTTACTCCCAGTGGAGCATAGGCCACCAACTAGTATTCTTCAACCCACACTGTCCTGAGCCTTCCTTTTTAGTACTATCCAATTGTTATTCATTCTTCTCATGACTGTCTCCATATCTTGATGTAATATGTTCTATGATCTTCCTCTTCTCCTTTGACCTTCAGGATTCCAGGTGAGGCCGTTATCTATTGAACAGATTGATCTACCTAGAATTAAATGAATACAAAACAGATCAATCAACCACATGGCAATCAATCTTCATTAGCCTATGCAACATGTTTCTATTTCATCAATTTCATCACTCATTAAGTAGTATTGAATCGATGTGGATTGTTATCATTCAAAACTACAAAACTACATAATCAAACAATTAGATTCCTTTAACGAGTCACATGTATTACAGCAAGTAGAATTAGTGAAAACTAAAGATACACAAATATTTTACATAGTGAATTACATAAATGACTATCTACATCACACATAACATACATACATACATACATACATATCAATCTATCAAAAGCTGATTCACATTGGTTATACGTAGGCTAAATTCATTCATTATTACTTTCACTCAAAATATAGGCTCATTGGAAATCAACAAAAATGACATGATCACAGCATGGATGAAATTGCATTAAAAATTTGCAATTTGCAAATGGATAATAAAATAGAAAGGGGATTCAGAGTGTGTGTGTGAGTGCCAATTCCCATCGAATTCAATATCATGTATTGGTCAATAGTTGAACGATATTCAATAAAACTGTTCGTTTTCTTCAACTGCCTTTTTATTGTAAGTCGAATTTCTATTGATTTGTTTCTCTATTGTTATATTCACTTCATTCTTTATGATGCAATATAGACAATTGGCAGTATAGTGGTTGTATATGGCATGAAAGTACCAACCAAACTATTTGGATATAAGAGGATTTTGCAAGCAACTATACCACCCATCTTCATAACTGCTACTTTCTCAGGAAGTCTCGGTATATTAGCTGCATGTATTGGAATATTAGCAATATTAAATAAAAGAAACATCATCATGTATCTGGTAACCATTGAAATATTAATGCATAAGATGCATATTTATTCAACCTTTATGTTTAGCATCTATGTACTTTGACCATTGTAATACTTATGGAAATAGGCATAGCATTGACATCCTCTTTAATGAAAGATCAAGTTAGTTTATGTCTGATATTGTTTGATGACATCTAATCACTTGCATGTAAACAGTTCTTCACTGAAGCTCATAGTTCGTTAAATACGAATGTTAAACAATATTGGACAAATCTTCGTTATCGAATAGAATTTGATAATTTACAAACAACAGTAAGCTAATGAAATATCGGTAAATGTGTTAACTCTGTAAATACAGTTTCGTTGTTGTGGGGCTGATTCATCCAACGATTATCCACATGTTAAACAACTTATACCGATTTCCTGTTTGTCTGGAATAAAACCATATTCACTGGTAAGTAAATATTTGATTGTTGTAAAACACTCTAATTGTATATGAACCTATTGAAAGCTTCCAATTCTGAAGGGACTTTCAACATCAAATAGGTAAATGTGTGAGGAAATGTTTGACGAAACATCTCTGCACGTTATTGTTAAGAAATATAAAGCGATATCCGTGCTACAATAACCATGATATGTCCAATGCTCGAACTATCCAGTTAATTCATTGAAAAATATACATTCTACACTATGGTTTAACATGCTTCCTAAATATTCCTAACACATTCTGTTTACAACAAATCTTCTCATATTTGACCTGAACCACATTACCAATGTAGATTTGTAACTCTCAGTCCCAAGTTTACAGATGTTGGAAATTTACATCCTGATATCCTCAATTCCTTGTTATATATACTTGTCATGTCAATGTTGTTCTATTCACCATAACTGGATTTTATGTATATTCTGATGGTGGTCTAACATCAATCGATTCATGATTTCAATCAGAACTCAACAGTCTGCACAACTCTAAACTGAAAATAAATATAAGTGAATTTATAAAGGAGGATACAGAATGAAGAGTGAAGAACAAGATTCATTGATTGGATAGAAGCTAATGGAAAAACACATTTAAGAGCGATGTGGTGAGAGATCTCATAGCAACTCATAAGTTTCATTGAGTTCACATGTTGAGAATCGAAACAACAGAAAAACGTCATCTAGTTGAAAATTTTATATTTTCGGAATGAAATTCTGGAAGACTGAGAATAAACCCAAGCGAGATTTCAGTCATTACAAATGAACAAATAGTTTAACTACACATATTTGCGCTACTAGATGATGTTCACCAAGAAATTCATCCATTGTGCCCTGGTTTCTAAATGGGAAAGTGTATGTGGACAGTTAAAGTGATTCATTTCAGTACGAAACAAATAAGTGATGGTTGTCTTATTTTCATTAGTTGTTTAATTAAAGTCAGTTCATCATGTAAACTACAAAATAGATACTGTCTCAATATTTTCCGTAGATCTCCTTCAACAACACTAGATTTTATAACTTACTTATCAGTTTACTGTTGGCTTAGTGTTGTGGAAGTAGCCACTGTCCTAAGTGAGAAGCTACATACATCCACAGCGATCCCATTTGCTGACCTATTTTAGGCTTATGCCATTTTATATCTTAATGTCTGCTTTATAAACAAGGACCACATTTAACAATCTGGTCATTGAATAACCTCCACCGATACAAATGGATCAGTTATGTGAACACATCAATAGACGTTTCAAAGGAAACACAGTTTTTGGTTGATTTATAGAATGAACATTACTTGGTTTTTGAATGCAGTGCTCATATCTTACTCAACAGACTTTCATAAGGAAGAAGATTAACTTGTTGTATAGATACCTTTCAATGAATCATTTCATGCAAACTAAATTCCACAAATCACTTTCAACATTTCCATCTCAAGCTTACCAGTTAGTCATCATTCAATGACTCATCCATCTCATGACTCATAAACCAATGTGGAAATCAATGAATCAATCAAACATCGTTCTCTATGGTCAGATAGATGATTCATTCACTTGTTTTGAATATTACATAACATTAAGCATTTGTATCTTCCCAACTTTACATAATTCACTAACACTGTGTAGTTTATTTATTTTAACATATATAGGGATGCATTGATGCATTGAATGAATTTGTACAATATTATAGACACATTCTGATCTATTTATGCTTCAGTCTTGGAATAATTCATGGTATCTACTTGATTCTGTCATTTGTGATGATTTGTAAATCTAAATATGGAAAGATTCGATCGACGCAGACCTCTTGTTGAAACAAGTCGAAGACTACTGATGAGGATTGAATCTCGGCCGAAATTTCACATGAATAACACTCAATTATTGCTGATAAAATGCTATTGAACTATTACGTAACATTTCTGATTGTTTCATCAATTTGTAAATTAAACATTTTCTCTACCACCTTGCTTTCATTGTCAATCAAAACTGTTCAGAGCATGTAATAATATTTGATGAACAATCTGATGATGATGATGATCTTTTTTTGTATCAAGCAAGTCATTTCTATTGCCGTTCTTGCCTTCTGTTGCCAGACATTCTATTTCTGACTCGCGTTATCTACTACTTATGTTGATATAAGTAGCACACATACAACAGAACTCGTATAATTTGTAGTAGCTTTACATATGCAAAGACTGAAATATATTTTATAGTAATGATATAAATACATTGATAGGATGGATTCATTGAAACTAATCAATAATTGTGATAGTAAATACCATAACATGTGCGGCCTGTTTGAGTATCTGAACTATCTGTTCCTGCCATCTAGATATTGAATGTAATGTACTAACTTGTAATATCCAGAACTATCCAATTCATTCTCTTATGTACTTACTTACTTACTCCTGTTACCCCTCATGAAGTAACATAGGTCATCCATCAAGATTCTCCAACCAATATTTGCATTGAATATTCTGAGTTTGATGTTGGCTAGCATACAGTTGTTTAGCGTTCCATATGCTGCACTTACTTTGTCAACCTTCACCTTTACGTCCGCATCTTATCGTCTTTGTTCATCGACGATGCTGACCAGGTGGGTGAATCATTCCACATCTTCCAGAGTTTCTTCATCAAGTATGATTTTATTGATTATTCTTGTGTTGAATAACATGCTGACATGACTGATGAGTAATGCTACATCAATTGAAATCCTTAGATTGACAATCGGAATAAAATGTGGATAACATGGAGTGAGAGAAATAGTAATATAATTGCATATCCCATGAAATATGTGTTCTAAGATTATGCAATGTGTAAATTGACGTGGTATGCATTATTAAAACGAACGTAGATAAAAGAATAATTAAAACAATATTTTCATACACTTGGTTCACATCACAAATTAAAACAAAGCAAGAATGAAAATATTTATAGACTATGTTTAGTCAAAGGATCAAAAAATTATATTCCCCTAAATACCTAAAATCATTGATGAACACGGGGGATCTGATGAAGATGTGAAAGCACGGATCGGAAAAGCAAGAGCAGCATATTTACAACTGAAGAACATCTGAAACTCAAAACAATTGTATGTAAGCTAACACTAAGGTCAGCAGTTTCAATAGAAATGTCAAGACAGTTCTATTGCATGTGGCGGAAACATGGAGAACTACGAAATCCATCATCCAGAAAATACAAGTGTTTATTAATAGTTGTCTACGCAAAATACTTCAGATCCGCTGGCCGGACACAATTAGCAACAACCTACTGTGGAAGAGAACAGACCAGATCCCAGTGGAGGACAAAATCAAGAAGAATCGCTGGAAGTGGATAGAACACACATTGAGGAAAGCACCCAACGGCGTCAAATGAGAAGAGGAAGACCAAAGAACACATTACGCCGAGAAACGGAGATAGACATGAGAAAAATAAACAAGAATTGGATGGAACTAGGAAAGAAGGCCCAGGACAGAGTGGGTTGAAGAAATGCTGGTTGGCGGCCTATGCTCCATTGTAAGTAAAAGTAAGTAAATACCTAGAGGAAAAATGTAAGAAAACAATTAGGTGTCAGCAAGAAAAATGAATACATTGAATTACTTAAGTGGATGCATGAAACTGAATACCTAGATGGTGGAGAAGATTTGTAACTCAGGTGGATGATTTTGGTGGAGTTTTCTTCTCTGAGCTGGATGGTTTGGTCGTGGAGCTATCAGGTAAAAGTGAGGTTTATGCTGATGTTATAGTTCAGAAGAACGATAAAAGCTCCATGACTAAACCATCCATCTCAGAGAACAAAACTCCACCAATACTAAATACCAAAATGAAGAGGAGACATGCAAAGCTGAAGATAAACAAGGTGTTTATTCGATTGTCATTCAGAGGTGATCAAACTATAAATATATATATTTCTCGTGAAGGAATAGCAGATTTAAAAAACGTAATCTTCCTTGCAAAATGGTTTCGCTTATACTGTGCATAGTAACAAGTATCCTTCATATTTTACCTCCATTCACAAATATCAGCGTTTATATATGCATGCAAAAAACATGTACTCTGAAAAGATAGAAAGACGGAATTCCACTTTATTTTTTATATTCCCAGGAACTTACACCTTTGCATAATATCTTGCTGAATTGAACCAACTTAATCTTTAAACACAGCTGATTCTATCGCTATGCTTAAATTAGTGAGTGTTTTATTACTTGTAGTGTCTGTCATTATGTTAAGCTCAAATACCTTATTATTCTAACTTTCGGACAGCCCATTCTATTCATTCTATTTGAGTCACATTCTAACCTTTTTAAGTATTCGCTTATCAATATCTTGACTGTTTTTATATGAGCGCGTAGGTGTATGTACACTTCTTATCCCATTACTCATCACATATCTTAGAAAATAAATCTGATCCACATTCAGTTGGGAAATAAATCAATGTTACTTGTTATTCACATTCTAATTGATTATGCTATTAGTTGCCATATCACCTTGCTCTAATAAAGTTTCAGTTTTTGTACTTGAACGATGAAAGTTGTTCATAAGTTAATTAAACAACATAATTACACAAAAAAACTGTTGGAAAATGATTCGATAAACCGTTTAAGGTTATCCTTTATTAAATTATGAACATTCAGAAGGAACTACAACAAACAAGAAATAGTAGCTTGTTAAAATCTATTCCATTCAATCATCATCAAACCCACTTGATCCTCTGAAACGGTAGATTGTGATCATATACCTAAATCGGTAAGCGTTCTGATTGTCAAAACAACCAAATACTAAACACAAACATCAATAAAAATAAAACATATTGATGAGACTATAATTTATGGTCGACATTTGTGCGACGCTAAAGTGACCTTTAGTATGTCCACCTAGTAACTAAAATCAAATGACGCTTATAAACCAGTGTGAGGGATTAGAATTATGATTTACAATTGATGGTAAGTGTCAGGAATTCGATTTCATGTTTTCATCACAAACTGATATCAGTTATAATGTCAAAACTCTATTTAACCAAATAGATGGGTGAATTTCGTGCCAAAATCTGACACCTGTTATCTTATACCTAATCGCTTTAGCCATACATTTTAGTCGCGCCATCATATTCATTCAAAAGTCATTTATTAGTTACCAGATATCTGATCGGTTTTCTGATGATTTCATAGACCAACTATTGTAAACAATGACGCGAAGATGGAAATACCTGATGATATGCAAACCATGAGAGAGATCACAAGGTAACGCTCCTTGTAAAATTTCACGGTATTCTTTTAATACGTCCTCTCGTTTGATTCCATAGATAAGCTGGACTCCATCAAATATCTTGAAAACATAGATAAGAATAAAGTGATCAGATCAAGGAGAATACAGAAACGTCACTTACTACAAGCAAACAATTGTATGTGTCTCCAAGTGTTTTGTGACAATGTTAAGTTCATATCTATTAGTTTTAATGATAATGGATCGACTATAAGAGAATATTGACAGATGTTCGATTTTACTACTGAAATGTTATGATAGATGATGTCTGATTTGTCACAAAATATGCGACTAATTCTCTTCATTCCAACTGAGATACGTCAATGTAGTAAATAGTTGTAGTGTGTGGAATGTTTGTTTTATCTATAACTGGAGTCATGCACATCACAGCTATTTTTATCTTTTTGTTTTCCATGTTGTCAATTAAAATGATGGTGGAACATTTACTGTTGTTGTGTGATGCATGTATTTGCGTTTACTTTTATGCATGTATATATATATATACTACTAACTAAGGAAGTTGTTTCTATTTTTATATTTCACTTGAGTATTCTCATGTATACGAGTGTTTATATGAAATGAATCATTTGATTTAATTTGTTATAGAACAATAGTATAGAATATTGTAATCTCCATGGTGAAGCATAAGTAACGCTTGACGATGATCAAGTGTATTTTACTAGGGAAAATAATCAGAAAATAAGTGAATTATTTCACACTATGTGATATATTCATGAGTGAAAAGTTGTATTCCTGACGTTTCGTGACTTATTATAGGTCATTTCTTCAGAGTAAGCAAATAATCGGTGATATATTCACTCTGAAGGAGTGGATTATATTAAGTCACGTAACATCGGAAACACAATTTTCTACTCATGGGCATATCACAAAAAATATATTCATGATTATTAACTCTCTAGTACATGCTCAATTTAGTTGAGACTATCAAGTCCAACATTGACATCGTTATTTCTCCAGGGTTATTTAACTTGACAGTTCTTCTTCACCTAATTGTTTACACATACTCATGAGCTTCATGCTAGTTAGCATTGATCCATTAGTCTAAATCAAACTGAACTTTGTGTAAATTCAATCTGATTGTCGGTTGAATAAAGTTTCAGAGATCTATGTAATCAACGACTGAATGTATATACGATAATAAATCACATTTTATCTCATTACAGACTGCTTGATTGGAATATCATTTCCTTATTATGGATTGATTTTGACAATGTAACTGAAGATTTTGTGTAAAGATCTTCAGAAATACTGAACCGTAGTAGTATAAGCCACACACGAGAACACCACATTGTTTGGGATATTTTCATTTTTGTCTACTCTTCACAGCGATGATATGTAAACTCTTTTAGATTCATGCACATGACATACTATACAGTGCAAAGATAATAAGAAATATTTATGAGAACGAACGGTGGATGATATGGTTAGATTGTCCTTTACGAATTGCTAGAAATGAAGTATGCTGGATGCTCATTACGGTACCCATAATTGTAATTTTGAACGAAGTTATCAATACTACTGATGATAAACATCTGTATTTCCAGTTCTAGCGAAATATAATTACCTGACATACGGAACATGTGCATAGAAAATGACTATCCAACACGATTACTAGATAAGGGAATAAAAATCCATTCAACGAATCAGTAGCCTATGTGATAATTAATCTAATTTACATGTGTTATAACTTGTGACCGCCGATTAGAGAGCAGGGAATCATCGATCGAATCAATGACGCGTAAATACGTACGAGCAGCCTAGAGTCCTGATTAGTCCCGCTTTCCGCCTAGCCCAGTCTGTTAAGTCTGGAACGCCAATCTCATCCTCTGCAATATGAATCATTTATTTCAGACATACGGGGTTTATATATCAATCAAACAGATCACAACCTGCCACAAAAGAGAAAATAACGTTTGTACAAAATTTGGCCAAATGTGTCTGTGAACATGGGAGACAGTGACTAATAGATAGGGCATAATTCACGAATGGTAAAACGCACAATAATGGTTCATAGGTCAAAATAAAGTTTATAATAAGAAGAATATGAATATGGATAGTTTAGTTATTTAACAATTATACGATAAAAATATACGTTTAGTAATGGTTCATAATTGGATCCGAAAGTTACCATTTATTATGATTATCGGCGCCTAACAATATAGACATTAGCTTTAGAAATAGTGCAACTGAAGATACATAAGTGTGAATGAAAGTCCTTTCTAAAACGTCAGTTTTCATTTTCCTTTTCAACAGCTTTCACGTTACTATTCTTTACTTAGACTATGGTTATTAATAATATAAATGATATTCCCTCTTAAATGACCACTTCATTTTGGTCAATTGTTTTTGTGGAACTGCTTACATAGGATGCTTCACATAATTTTAGTTCAAGATCATTATAGCCAATAATCTATATGGTTGTGAAAACAAAAGGGCCAATTTGTAACTTAATAATGGACGACTTTATGAATATTTATGTCTGAAATCCCCCCCAAAGTTAGTAAAACTTTGCCAGACTCATCAAAATTTCCTTTTCGTCAAATCACTGAAACTTTCAGATCTGACTTCGACAAGCCAAAATTATCTATACAGTCTCACTCTCTCTCTCTCTCTCTATAATCGCTGTACCTTCTGATCTTCCAAAGCCGTCTCTCCCAGTGGCTTAACCTTAATCCTTAAAGTTATATTTTTATTCTCATCCTTTTACTAAAATGACAATTTGTATTGTTTCTTTTAAGTGATTTCTGTAAATAGTGATGATATATCAAATGACACCACGAGACAATCTAAGTTGTTAAATATCTCTAGCATCTGAGTAAACTGGAAAGTCTTTCTAACTATGAACAGATAATTTCATCCGAAGAGGTCCTAATTGATCCACTGAACACCTTATGAGTTTGAAAGAGGGCGAATTAATCGTAGATAGGATAGGTCCAGACAGAGGACTCAGGTTTGAGTAGTTTTGGTAGTCCATTTAAATAAGTTAATCTGGACCCTCGAGATCTCGATTCATCATATGCTTGATTGTCAGTTCATTTCCTCTTATGAAGAACTTTAAAACACTTTAATGCGTCTCTCTATAGCTTCAGTCATATCATTATTCGAGATATCAGACAGGAATCTAATAAAATCATCTACAAACATTGAGAATGAAATCACCTAAAATTTTCTCTTCGATCAACCACTTTTCCATGATATATGCTTCAAAGGACGGTTCATACTTCCCTAAGTAAACTGTCAGTGATGCTGTTTTTGAATCCGATCAAACATTTAACACTCAATATTACTTCATTTTCATCACCTTTAAATTTCATCGATCATAACATGTTCAGCATTTCTTACGACTTGTCTTCCATAGATTCTTGAAAGGATTACTCGTGAGTTTCTTCCATAGCTATTCCTTCATACACGGTGTTCATGCAATAACGACGGTATTTACGTTATTTGGATTAATAATAAAACTTTAATTAGCTTACATAACTATTTGAGGGGGTTGTAGACATGGTTACAGCAAATATTACTGTGTATGTTTATAGCATTATTCACATAATTGATAATTTCATTTAATCTCTAAAATCATGATTATTGACTATAAAATGCGGATTAAGTCGATATTGAATCTGAATTCTAAGCTTTTCGAAATGACATTGATCATCGCTCATTAAATACGCATGTTCCACATGACTCTCATCATGTTCACTCTCACTTAACTGCCGCATTAACAGATATCTAACACAATTGTTGCCTACATTTACACCTTTCGTTCCTCAACGTTATCTTGGTCAATCATCTATCTTTATTTTGAAACATGTCCTCATGTTTCTGAATGAACAGTTACCTGTGATAATTGAGCAAAATCAGTTGCACATGCTGACTATCCAACCACTCATAATGTCCATGTCAGCTCTGTATGACCACGACAGGTGTATGCTACTGATGTTGACAGATGTAAGTAGCATGTATGATCAATCGAAAGTGGAATACCTGTAAAGAGGAGGTTGAGACGAACAATCAAAAGAGAATGTAAACAAACAATGATTAGTGTGCAACCAAAAGAACAATGAATTCCGAGATCATTGATTGACGTTTGCAGAAGGTGCAGTCAAGTTTGAGAAAATGAATTGACACATTGCAAATGTACTATATACCTAATGGTTATCAAATATTTTGAAAGCATGTTCTGTAATATCCTTGTTCACTATATCACAACTACCATTAAGACATGCAGAAACATACATACACACACATACAATTTTAACTACTTAGAATAGCAAGTTGTATACCTTTGAATTTGATAATAATAATAATAATAATAATAAAATGATACTGAACCATAGTGAGGATGATGATGTTGATGTTGATGTGATTAATTAGTGCATTAGAATTAAGTAAGTTAACTTTGTTTGTGCATGAATTCCTATTAGAAATACACAGTACAATTAATAAATTAATTCAGACGAATCCTACTTAATTTTATCATTTGACTTGATATTTGGTGACAATTCAGACTGAAAGTGAAAGAAACATACAATTGACTCACATTTATTACCAGTACTACATACATCATACAAAATATCATCATCATCATCATCAGCATCATCATCATCTCAGTGAACAATATTGAAATGTTATTGTCAAGTGAATCTTGGACGAAAATATTTATCTTGTGCAATTGTAGTTTTGTAGTAAGTATCATTACATGTGTTCTCCTCATATGGTTCATTTGATCTTACTTAAACAATCTAGGTGTTCGGTATTGTTCTGTTAGGACTCGGAATTCATCCACAAATCATTTTAAGTCAATTCAGTACTATTTTACAGTGTACGAAACCTGCGATCTTCCTGGCTGTAAGTATCTCAGGAGGTCTTAGTGTATTGGGATCGTTTTTTGGAATTTACGGTTACTTAAACAAACGGAAAGTAATCGTTTATTTGGTAAGTGATTCATGCAATATGAACAAGTGTATTTCACTTATACCGCCTTTTAGAATATTTTCGTTCTGCTTGTCGTGACTTGTATGTGGATCGGAATGGCATTTAAAGTAGCTTTAACAGAGGACAGGGTTTGTTTGATATTATTTGAACCTAATGTATCGTGATACAATGATCTTCATATATTTACAGTTCTTTTTGTCAGCTGATAGCTTGCTAAGTTCCGCTGTTAAACAATATGCCAAACGAATTGACTATCAAATAGAGTTTGATCATTTACAAATGAGTGTAATTTATAATCATATCAAAAATTCTGATGACTTCTTGTCTATAGTTTTTCTGCTGTGGAGCGAAATCATACAAAGACTATCCAATTATTGAGAGAATAATAAAAACACCTGATTCATGTACGTACGGTAAACTCGAATTTCCCAGAGTAAGTCAATATTTTGCAAATTTTTAATCATTTAACTTCATCATTTGGATATTGTAATATGTTTATTAAGAATTGATGTTTGTCATACAAAATCGTTAATGTTGAGGCTGACTTATATGAAGTTGTTAACTTGAATCAGTTTATAAGTGAAATGAAATTGTGAAATAAATAATGTCAGAAGGGCTTCTGAGGAGATTTTAGTAATTTCAATAGTGAACTGGTTGAAGTTTGACTTCAACACCGTTGGATGCCAGGCAGATCTGTGGTCTAATGGTTAAGCGCTCTCTTGCGAGACTAATAGGTCCTGGGTTCGAATCTCACATGGTGGGATCGTGGATGCGCACTGACGAGGAGTCCCATACTAGTACGAAACGGCCGTCCAGTGCTTCCAGGTTTTTCATTGTGTCCTAGCTTGAATTGACTCATGATTTTAACTATTGAAATAATTAATGATCAGAATAAATATGGTCAACATGGGGTGAGAGGGAAAATAATGGAATAAAAATCAGAAATTACGTACTATGTAGAATAATATGAATTCGGTCAGATTTAGCAGATGGGGGTAGATACTGAATAAATTCCTCAAAAAGGTTATCAAGTGTGTTGATAATAATAATAATGGGCGAGACTCTATTTTATGGACGAGCCAATCAGAAGCGTTCGAGAGATTTCAAGTTCACCACGCCAACTTCAGTGCTTAATGATAAACTTCGATCGGTTCACAGGGAATTTAGTACAAAACATGATAATTGAGTTGGTAGTTATGGGTATCGTGTCGTTATCCACAAGTGGCATTTCATGTACTCAACAACCGGTGTGCACAAAAACAATATTGAAGCTATATAGTCGAGAGTGAAAGTTTTTGAGACCTTATCATGGCTCCAGCGGCCGACTATTCTGTAACCGCATGGATGATTTCTTCTACTATATGCATTACGATTTTAGAATCTCTGAACCTCTTTCTAACCTTGGCAAGTTTTTGAACCACTAATAAGTGTATCCACTTTGATTCTCTGGTTTTGTATAATTTATTTTTACACTACACCATCTGTTTTCTGATTGGCTAATATTTCTCAAGGTCATTCAAGGTCGTCTATAAATTATAGTCTCTCCAGATTGGCTATTAACTAGTTGGCCCCAAATTGGCCAGGCTAAAGGGAGTGGCTGAACATACATTTCTTTTGGGTGCAAAGCTCTGGCTTTTATATCCGAATAGCAATTGCTTCAGCTGTCTGTAGGATTCGCACACGAAGAGGTGTTCACGAGCCCGAATGTACAAATTCCTGGAACATCTGCCAATATAACTTGCTCCACAGGAGCAGTTGAATTAATAAATGCAGAAGGAGGTGGCTAGTCTAGGCAATTTATCTTTCAACCTCAAAGTGATTAATGGTCGTTTGGAGAACATTAGTTATAGTTTACCTGAATTAAAAGTCTTTTGAATCGATTCGTTTAACTTAAGCCTTAGCATTTCACTCGGTGCATCGCCTCTGAATGGCAAACGTATATACAGAGGCTTTTTATTTACAGTTGGGTATTCTCTATGCTGTCTTTTATTGGCGATGTTTTTACTTATAAATTTCTCGGGATATCTATTTTCCTTCAGGGTTATGTACAACGTCTTTGTTTCATCTTCAATCGTATCCGCAGAGCATATAGTCTTGATTCTATGATGCAGTGTCTTAATAAGGTTCCTTTTGTATTGTAGAGGAACAAAACTAAGAAAGTTTGTGTATTGACCCGTCCATGTAAATTTCCTATTTATGTTTTTATTAGCGACCCGTCTTTCCTCCTTGTAAACAGAACTTCTACAAAGGCTAATCTACTCATATTTTCCTTCTCCCATGTAAAATTTTGGTTATAAACAGATTCACATCAACAACTTCTTATTAGCCAGGATAAATATTTACGATTTGATTTTATATGACAAACAACAATTCTTCATTCACATATTACAATTTCCTAATAATGTACTCCACCTTAAATCTGGCCAATTATGTGAATGAATAATATGGATATGAGATAAATCTAGACTACCTGATGATTTTCGTATTTGAAGATTAGTTGACATTCAATCCATTGAAGTTGTTGTCATTAATGACACTTATGTACCTATCATCAGAACACTATTTCGAAGCACACTATAACTCAATCATACTAGTGAGTGACTAGTGGTAAAATCAAAACAATCAACTCAAACTCACTGAACTGCTCTAACGACACAGCAACAACACATTGTTGTCTGTCACAACACAGTTCTACATTTAACTCAGTCTTATTTTCATTCACAACAACATCACAGTCTAATCACTTTCACTACGCTTCACATTTCAATTATCCATTTACATTGATTCAATGATATACATTTCATTGTGATTCTTTACTCACTCTCTCTCATCATTTCATAGGGATGTGTATCAGCGATAATTGAATATACACAAACTTATCTAAATATAATCATGTATCTGTGTTTCACATTCGGGATTATTCAAGCTGTCTACTTGATCTTGTCAATTATTAGAATACGTAAATTTGAAAGTGAAAATTTTCTATCTGCATAATCGTCTAATTGAGATCAAATGTAAAGAAGATATTCCATTGAACCTAATGTCAATCAATCAACCGAATCATTATTTATTCACTACTCATTCTATTGTCATTTGATCTTACTTATTTGTACACCATTATACACCATTCTTATCAATTGAATAATGAATTTGTTTCATATTTACTTTGTTGAAATCAAATTGTTACTGGAGTGTGAGGGGTATGTAGAAACAAAAGAGGGGAACAACGTTTCGTCTCTTCAACGCAATCGATAGGATATATTCAACTAGAGAATATCAGCCAATCAGATCCGAAGTGTTTGTACAACGAATACAAGTTACTTGATCGAAAGTAGATTATTAATCTAATTGATTACATTTCAGGATAGATGGTTGTCATCTCTTCAGAGTGTTTTTAAGGTGAAAGTGTGATAGGAATGATGAATCGATCTAGTTGTGGTTATTGAGATGTCCAGTGTGATTTTATGTTAGAAAGTTATGGATTGACCACAAACTGGAGAGCATCGTGGATTGATTGAGCTTAAGAAGTAAAACGATCAGTGTAATTTTCTTTGAAATTCTATTTGTGACATTTCATTGCAATATCTGTTGACCATAGTTGAATATGTGAAAACCACACTACGATGGAATATACAATGTTGATACTATATAGCTTAGACAACACAGATTTTATTTGTTAATGTAAATACATTGTCAAATTACGTTTTGTCCATGTACCCACTGAGTTCAGACAATGTTCCATTTGTTCAACGTGTATGAAATCATTGTTCACAGTTGATGGTTTTTCATCTCTAATATTCAAGGTATTTACATTGTGAAAGTCACTTGAGTTGTGTGCATTTAAACATAAATTCACTTATCAAATATGGAACAATAAAACAAATGTTTTGTTTCATTTCGAATTATTTGAGTGAAGGTTTGTCAACCGTCTGCTTTGCGTTAACCAGTATAAACTCTTAAACACTTCAGTCATCTGGACTCTGTAGGTTGAGATATTCGTTTAACAAGCTTAGACGGTGTGAAGAATATCATTTTAGTTTTATCTTGAAAAAGATATTTCGACTGAAAACTGAATAAAAATTACCTATCATTTAACCATAGAACTTACTTAATTACTTAAGCCTGTTTCCTCTCATGAAGGAGCATCGGACGCTCAATCGCACTCCACATACAACCCTGTCCTTCAGTCTTCAGTACTAAGGATAGTAGTTTGGTGAACAAATTTCGACTGAAAACTGATTAAAATGAACCTATCATTTAACCATAGAACTTACTTACTTTCATACGTAAGCCTGTTACCCCTCGTGGAAGGGCATAGGTCTCCCATTTGCACTGCCGATCAAACCGTGTCCTGAGCAATCCTTTCCAATTTTTTCCAGTTATTATTCATCCTTTTCACATCTGCTTCCAATTCCCGACGTAATGTGTTCTTCGGGCTTCCACTTTTCCACTTCCCTTCAGAATTTCGAGTTAGAGCTTGTCTTGTGATGCGATTTGGGGATTTACTCAATGTGTGTTTTATCCACTTTCAACGACTTTTCCTCATTTCCCATTCAGATAAAAAGTGGTTTGTCCTCTCCCACAGAATGGTGCTGTTGATGTTATCCGGACAATGTATGTTAATTATCTAAATTACTTCACTAATTCGTTTCTAATAAAATAAATGAGCGTGAAATTACGTAGAGAGAAAGAGAGAGAGAGAGAGAGAAAGAGATCGACTAAATCTAATTCGTCAATTTCCAAAAGAATCATACATATTTCACATAGATTCATTGCTTCCAATAGTTTCCAAATCAACGTTCAATTCATAGTGTCTAGGATAGTCTGCATATTGATAACAAAAGACCAAGTATTACAGTTTAGTTTAGAAGGTATCACATGATGAGATTAATTTCAGAGTTTGCTGTCAACAACGATTGTGGATAGGGAAATATGTAATTCATCTGATACCTGTCAGACTATCTATATATCTGATTAAGCAGACAAACAATCATTCTCATTCCCGCTCACACATCACCTCCCTCGCAAAGTTTGATCGTATGACTTAACCTTTCGGTCTATTTGAAAAAATCTCGTTTGCTTGCGGTCTTTTGATGATCTTCGGCTAGCTTCTGATTTCAACTCATTTTTTCTCATTCCAAAATGTGAAGGTAGTGGTGGTGGTGGTGACATATTAAACGTATCACATAATACTTCCATTGATGAAGCTTTGTGTTTACATGACTCATAAACATTTATTCTGTCTCTCAGTCGATTGGTGTGTCTGGTAATTAGTGTATTTTCGACAATCACTTCATACAATACCGTCCCACGTCTTGTATTTACACACGCAAAATCTCCATTTTTGCTTGTCAGGCCGGAAATCACGTGAATAGACTGAGTCACCCGTTTTGAATACTCGAATCTTCGGAGAATTCCCGTTCTTATGTTTTTGTAGTCCACTCATTCTATCTTTGGAGATGAAGACATCAAGAAATGTTCTAATTGGTGAGTCAAACAAATTAGAAACTTCTGCAGAGCCTCTTCTAAATTATCTTCTCCTCCCATATTTATAAGAGCTCGCTTAAGAACATCAACACATTTCTCTGTTTGCCCACATTCGACTGAGGGTGATACAGTGGAGTTCTAATGTGTTCGATTCCATTCTTCTACAGAACTCTGCAAACTCGTCGACATGAACTGCGTTCCGTTATCTCAAACCAAAACGTTAGGTATCCGAAACCTAGCAAATAGTTGTCTGAGATATAAAAGTGATTCGAATGTAGACGGTCTTCGTACGACATAGATTTCGAGTCATTTAAAATATGAATCTACGAACACCAAAATATGATGTCCGTTTATTGGTCCAGCATAATCGATGTGCTTTCGGACTCAAGGCTTTTTCATTCCTAGCCACGGCTGGGATTCTACTTTCAGTGTATTCAACGGTAGATCCCACAAACCAAATTTTTCTATCCAATCAATACCTAATAAGTTGTTATTACAGTATCCAGATACATAAAATTTTCCGGTCATAGTCTTGTCACCCGATGTGAGAGTTAGCTGCACTTCTCCAAGAAGAGTAATATTAGTTCCTGTCGCACTTGTGGCATTATAATATGTAGGTTGATAATGAGGTCGACCAAGTTTTATCCAAGTCTCTCTAGAAATTAATGTTATGCCAGACCACATATCAATTTGCGGCCTAACAGGTTTACCATTTAAGAAGCTAGTTACGTACTTCATTTTAGACGAGAATTGAACACTTTTTGTGGTCAGAACAACATTGGAGTTATGTGTTATCTCTTGCGACGTCTGCGTGTTATTTCCTTGACGGAACTTTTGCTGACGTTTGGCAATCTTTGGCCTACTTTTACAACATACTTCAGCATGACCATATTTACCACATTAAAAACAAACTTTTGTTAAAAATGGCAAAAATTACCAGAATGACGCTTACTGCATCGCCAACAAGACGTTTTGGGAAAACGTTTGATTTCGGACTCCTTGGGAGTACGGATCCTTATTTCCGTTATAAGATTTCCACAAAACATTAACTTCCACAAGTTCACTGTTCCTTTTTACTAGATTTGTGTCGTGCTTCAAATTAACCATTCTTTGACATTCTTCAGATACTGATTGCAGACTGATGTTAGGATCTTGTTTGATCCTTGCTAGAATCCGTGTTCTGATATCTGCGTTTACCGCAGACTGTAACCCACAGACAAAATTAAGGCATTTAAACTGATCTAAGGACATTTCCTGTAAACCGGACCACTCACATTCCCGGTTCACGATGCTTGCATAAGTCACATAATCGTCCTGTGGTTGTTTTGCAAGCTGGAGACACTGATATCTAGTGTGAATAATCGATGATCGTTCACTAAATATAAGTGTCAGGCACTCTACTATTTCTCAGAAGGGGTTTTGTGGAGATTGTAGTAATTTCCATGGTGGTCTAGCTTCAACTGACTCATGATCTTAACCATTGAAACTTCTCAGAAGGTTATGTCGGTCGGCTACTTTCCGAAGATAAAAATACAGAACTTTTCAAGTTCAGACACTCCGAGATTCCGTAATAATTATCTAAATTTTGAACCTTCGTCTCACTTTTTACAATCATTAATAAACAAATCTTCATGGCGCTTAAACCATTCCTAAAATGTAATTCCACATTCTGGATCAGATCTAAATTCATTTTTTGAATTCGCAATAGAATCCGGAGTCAGTGGAATTGGATACATTAGTTTTTGGGGATACTGACAAATTTTCGACCAATATTTTCATAAAAGAATTTCGCTACTGCAATTAAGTAATCAGATCATCCATTTTATTGTTATGAAATCTACTTTAACTGAATATAAGGGCGTACATCCGTTTTAACCACCGTCGCCAATGTTATAACGCTCGTAGTTACTTCATCTACACGTATGGGGTGTTAATTTACAATAGAAAAATATCTACACTAGATTCCCTCACAATGTCTATTCGACAGGACTTCAACACAAATCAGACGATAAACAACATGTGATTGGTCTGAGTACAACGTGAATATATTTCCACACCGAAACACGAATCAAACCAACAACAATGAACAATCAATCAATAATAATAATAAAGATAGTGGAATATGTAACACATCTCACACCTATCAGATTATCTACATATCTGACTGAACAGACAACCAATCATTATCATTCTCGCCAAAAACATCACTAACAGTGATCATCGTTCATTAAATACGAATGTTCCATATGACTCTCATCATGTTCACTCTCACTTAACTGCCGCATTAACAGATATCTAACACAATTGTTGCCTACATTTACACCTTTCGTTCCTCAACGTTATCTTGGTCAATCATCTATCTTTATTTTGAAACATGTCCTCATGTTTCTGAATGAACAGTTACCTGTGATAATTGAGCAAAATCAGTTGCACATGCTGACTATCCAACCACTCATAATGTCCATGTCAGCTCTGTATGACCACGACAGGTGTATGCTACTGATGTTGACAGATGTAAGTAGCATGTATGATCAATCGAAAGTGAAATACCTGAAGAGAGGAGGTTGAGACGAACAATCAAAAGAGAATGTAAACAAACAATGATTAGTGTGCAACCGAAAGAACAATGAATTCCGAGATCATTGATTGACGTTTGCAGAAGGTGCAGTCAAGTTTGAGAAAATGAATTGACACATTGCAAATGTACTATATACCTAATGGTTATCAAATATTTTGAAAGCATGTTCTGTAATATCCTTGTTTAAAACACTTGTGTTCTCGTTCACTATATCACAACTACCATTAAGACATGCAGAAACATACATACACACACATACAATTTTAACTACTTAGAATAGCAAGTTGTATACCTTTGAATTTGATAATATTAATAATAATAATAATAAAATGATACTGAACCATAGTGAGGATGATGATGTTGATGTTGATGTGATTAATTAGTGCATTAGAATTAAGTAAGTTAACTTTGTTTGTGCATGAATTCCTATTAGAAATACACAGTACAATTAATAAATTAATTCAGACGAATCCTACTTAATTTTATCATTTGACTTGATAATTGGTGACAATTCAGACTGAAAGTGAAAGAAAGATACAATTGACTCACATTTATTACCAGTACTACATACATCATACAAAATATCATCATCATCATCATCATCTGAGTGAACAATATTGAAATGTTATTGTCAAGTGAATCTTGGACGAAAATATTTATCTTGTGCAATTGTAGTTTTGTAGTAAGTATCATTACATGTGTTCTCCTCATATGGTTCATTTGATCTTACTTAAACAATCTAGGTGTTCGGTATTGTTCTGTTAGGACTCGGAATTTATCCACAAATCACATTAAATCAATTCAAAACTATACTACAAAGTGCGAAACCTGCGATCTTCCTCGCTGTCAGTATCTCAGGCGGTCTCGGTATACTAGGATCATTTGTTGGAATTTATGGACACTTCAAGAAACAGAAAATGATCATATATTTGGTGAGTGATACATGCAATGTGGACGAATGTATTTCACTCATGCCTGTGTTTAGAACATTTTCGTTCTGCTTGTGGTGACTTGTATGTGGATTGGTATGGCGTCGAAAGTAGCTGCAACGGAGGACAGGGTTTGTTTTATACTATTTGAACCTAATATATCATGACGATATGATTTTCATATCATTATAGTTCCTTATGTTAGTTAATAGTTCGCTTAGTTCTGCTATTAAAAAATATGAGAGTGAAGTTGATTATCAAATGGAGTTTGATCATTTACAATCGACGGTAATTTATAATCAAATCAGTAATTCCGCTGATATCATGTCTTTAGTTTCACTGCTGTGCAGCAAATTCGTACACAGAATATCATAGTAGGATATTACAAATACCTACTTCATGTAAATACGGTAAATCCTCATTTCCCAGAGTAAGTCAATATTTTGTGAATTTTTAATCAATTAACTTACCTCATTTCATCAGTTTATCAATCCCCACAAAATATGCATTTTGCTATTCTCATACGGCTTACAACTGAATGATTAATGCTCACATCACTCTCCAGGAAACCGTACAGTCAACTATCATATGGAAAAATTTCATTCTTCCATTAATTTATTTATTGAGTGGAATTTCGAGCAAGTTTCAACAACATTTGTTAACATGTTGCATAGTGATTTCCGATGTAGGATCGATTGCTTAATGCTATTCATCTAGACATATGCAATCATCTTGATTACGCGGTTTTCAATAACACACATGAATATCCATAAGAGTTCCGTATTTGAAGATTAGTTGACATTCAATCCATTGAAGTTGTTGTCATTAATGACACTTATGTACGTATCATCAGAACACTATTTCGAAGCACACTATAACTCAATCATACTAGTGAGTGACTAGTGGTAAAATCAAAACAATCAACTCAAACTCACTGAACTGCTCTAACGACACAGCAACAACACATTGTTGTCTGTCACAACACAGTTCTACATTTAACTCAGTCTTATTTTCATTCACAACAACATCACAGTCTAATCACTTTCACTACGCTTCACATTTCAATTATCCATTTACATTGATTCAATGATAAACATTTCATTGTGATTCTTTACTCACTCTCTCTCATCATTTCATAGGGATGTGTATCAGCGATAATTGAATATACACAAACTTATCTAAATATAATCATGTATCTGTGTTTCACATTCGGGATTATTCAAGCTGTCTACTTGATCTTGTCAATTATTAGAATACGTAAATTTGAAGGTGACAATGTTATATCTGCATAATCGTCTAATTGAGGTCAAATGTAAAGAAGATATTCCATTGAACCTAATGTCAATCAAACAACCGAATCATTATTTATTCACTACTCATTCTATTGTCATTTGATCTTACTTATTTGTACACCATTATACACCATTCTTATCAATTGAATAATGAATTTGTTTCATATTTACTTTGTTGAAATCAAATTGTTACTGGAGTGTGAGGGGTATGTAGAAACAAAAGAGGGGAACAACGTTTCGTCTCTTCAACGCAATCGATGGGATATATTCAACTAGAGAATATCAGCTAATCAGATCCTAAATGTTTGTACAACGAATACAAGTTACTTGATCGAAAGTAGATTATTACTCTAATTGATTACATTTCAGGATAGATGGTTTTCATCTCTTCAGAGTGTTTTTAAGGTGAAAGTGTGATAGGAATGAGGAATCGATCTAGTTGTGGTTATTGCGAGATCCAGTGTGATTTTATGTTAGAATGTCATTAGTTGATTATAGTACTGAGAGCATTGTGGATTGATTGAGCTTAAGAAGTAAAATGATCAGTGTAATTTTCTTTGAAATTCTATTTGTGACATTTCGTTGCAATATCTCTTGACCATAGTTGAATATGTGAAAACCACACTACGATGGAATATACACTGCCTCGTGTTAACAAGTACTAACTTCATTTCCTTGTAGGTTGATGTATTAGTTCAACATGCTTATACCATGTGCTGAATATCATTTTAGTTTTATCTTAACAAAGATATTTCGACTGAAAACTGACTAAAACGAACCTATCATTTAACCATAGAACTTACTTAATTACTTAAGCCTGTTTCCTCTCTTGAAGGAGCATCGGACGCTCAATCGCACTCCACATACAACCCTGTCCTTCAGTCTTCAGTACTAAGGATAGTAGTTTGATGAATCTGTGTTAATCCTAACAGATTGCCTTCTAGTGAAGCTCCAGTTTCTCCTTGAAAATATTCACTGATGTGGCTGATACCACTTGTTCGATCAAGGCGTTCCAATCATTCACTACTCGATGAGAAAAACGGAAACCGACTTTGAGTTTATTAGATCGCGGTTTATGAACTTTCTTGCTATGACCTCGGAGATTATTAGTGATGGAGGGAGCAAAAAGATAAGACATAATAACACCCAAATCATAATTAAAGATAGGAAATGCCAGTGTGCGGTCACCTCGAGTCCTACGATACGACAAGGGGAAAAGGTTCAGGTGTTTCAAAACGCTCATCGTAAGGGAGTTTAGAAAGACCCTTCACTAATTTCGTTCGCACACGCTGGACACGCTCAAGTAAGTTAGTGTGCTTTTCCAGACATGGGCTAGCTGCTTGGGTGCAGTACTCTTAATATGGTCTTATATAGGAGGGATATAAAATTCAAAACATTTCCTCGTCAAAAGACTTGAACGCTCGGCGAAGTTACCATAACGCACAAATCCCTTGACAGAGGCTGCGTTGCAATGCGTAGTTTTTTCTAGGTCATGACTTATTATTACTCCTAACTCTTTATAATCTTGAACGCATGGAAGAGGTTTATCATCAATAGTATAATGGTAACTATTGCCGTGACCGATGTGAATTAGCACACTCTTCCTAGAATGAGTTTCTAAGGCCGAACCTGGGGTCCATTTAACCAAATCGTCTAAGTCAGCTTGAAGATCCAGATGATCAGCCTCACTTCTTATTGTTCTCCAGATTTTCACGTCATCCGCAAATAATGATGTCGACGACCTAAGCAACAGCGGTAACTCATTTACGTGGAGAAGGAAGAGCGGATGGCCTAAGATGGTGCCTTGCGGTACAAAACTTTTGATCGGCACACAATCGGATAGCGTCCCATCGACCCTCACTCTCCGTCTGCGGTCACATAAGAAGTTTCCTATCCAATTCTGTACAATACCTATTATTCCGAAGCTCGCGAGATTCTGTATAAGAACTAAGTGTGAAATCTTGTAAAATGTTTCGCTGAAATTTATGAATACATATCGACCGACAGACCTTGATCTAAGGCTGCTGTCCAATCCTCTCTCGCAATAAGTAAGTTAGTCAAGCATGAACACTTGTCACGAAATCCATGTTGCTCAGAAACTAACAGATTATGTGAATCTATGTGACTTAGCAACCTAACCCGAATTATCTTTTCAAGTAACTTCACGACAATGCTAGTCAGACTGACAAGTCGGTAGTTAAATACGGTCTGTCTCTGACCATCCTTAAATAAAGGACTGACAATAGTATCTTTTCAATCTCAAAAAAGTTGAGCGAGTGAAAGGGACATATTGAAGATTGTCGCGAGCGGTTTTGAAATAATATCCACAAGAGATTATAGCAGCCGTGGATGTAACCCGTCAAGACCCGGTATCTTACCAGGTTTGAGGTTAGTTATCAACGGAAGTACAGTTTCCTCAGTCACCTGTACAGATTCGATGGCTGATATATCGGTGTGATTGGGACAAGCATTTGTTACAATAAACGTAGAGTAGACTCCGCTAAAATAGTTTGAAAAAGTCTCAGCTTTGGCTCCATCTGATTCAGCTAGTAAATCTGAATTATCGTGTAACAATAACGGGGGAATAACATCACTACATTATGTTCGCCGTTTAACATACGAAGACAATCGTTTCGGACAAGTATGGCTATCATAAACCAACTGTCGTTCGTAAGTAGTACGTGATTTAGCTATGGTTTTCTTACAAATATTCCGGAGTTTTGGTACTCACGCTTAAATCATGCATGACCTGTCAACAAGAATAAATCCCAGAAGTGTTTCCTACGCTTTAACATCTTCCAGGTTTCCATATTAATCCGTGGAGGACAATGCGATAGCTTACGTGCTGACCATCAGATAAACAGCGACGTTACGGACTCGAATGTAGCCTTAAACTTATTCCATTCGTCGAGATAGCACAGTCTCTGATTGCCGGAATATTAGCCCGCCAGATATTGGGACGGGGTGGAGCAGATACAAATCGTATACCATGTGTTCTAAACTTAATGTGAAGTACAACGTGATCACTGTTCACTAGTGAGGGAAGGTACTGAATATCAAATACATTTTAGTGGCCCTTAATATGTCTCCAATTTGAACGCATGAATGTTTGTTATTGCCTATCCTCGTATATAATCATTGACGTAAATCGCGTTAGTCTATAACGGAATTAATCAAGTCAAATAACGAGAATGGACTTTTGAATGTATATATTTTGTATAATCGTTGATCCAGACAAACGAACCTGGGAACAATGCGAAGATGAGAAAGCGAAGCTAAATTGACGCGCGGTGGAGATGGCTGGTAAGCCGACTCCCCATTAACTAAGCGTTAATCGATATTTATAAGCACACAAAAATAAATCACACACGCCTACGCGCTCATACAAAAACAGTCAAGATAGATTAGCGAATAATTAACATGATCAAAATGTGACTAAAATAGAATGAATAGAATGGGCTGTCCGAAAATTAGAACAAGGTATTTGGGCTTAACATAATAACAGACACTACAACATCCTCACAATGGTGGGTGAGAACGAGATCTTTCAATGACGAATCATGTTTCAAATCAATATGTGTCGGTTTTGTGATACATTGTACAAGTGCACACTGAATAACAGTTGATAAAAGTTCGCTATCGAAAAATCCACTTGAAGCTGTAAGCTCTATCCAGTTGATGTGCGGTGCGTTGAAATCCTCATTGTTGAGCCAACATTCTGCCATACTCCAAGAACCGATGTGTCTTAGGATAAAGTCGTCAGCAAGACAACATGGACTACGGTATATTCCTGAGCAATCATATCCAGACATTTGCAGTTAGTATTCATCCTTTTCATATCTTCTTTGATTTCTCGTCGAAATGTGTTCTTCGACCAATAGAAGTTGAGTATCTTGCATAGACAACTATTTATAAATACTTGAACATTCTTGACAATGGTTTTAGAAGTTCTTCACATTTCAGCTCCGTATAGTAGAATTGTCTTGACGTTCATATTGAAAATTGTTACTTTGATATTGGTTGAAAGTTGTTTTGAGTCCCATATGTTCTCCAATTATAAGAATGAGGCTCTAACATTCCCAAGGATTTTGATGTATACTGATGAGTTCAATTGAAATAATTGTTCAACGATGATCCGTAGTGACGCGAATTGGTCTGTGAACGACCGATCCACACAAAGAGAGACATTTGAAGTTATGGAACCACAAATCCATTCATTGTTCTATCATACATATCGAAATACTATTGTACAAACTGATAAAATTGACGTGTCTATTTCAAATACATATCTAACTAACACTTCAAAATATGATTTCGTCAAGGATTCGGTGAATAATTGATTCGATGTAGATGTAAAGACAAATGTTAAGCTAACTTCATTACAGTTTTACATTTTATCAGGATGTATGGAGTCTTACTACTGAAATACTGATTCATTCAGTCGTGTTTCATTCTGTGTAAATCAGTGAGAAATCAGTGATGTTATCAGTCACTGTAATCGATGAACAATGATGGGATTTCAAAACTTGCTTTTGCAATGTCAAAATATCTCATAATCCATCCCGTGTGGATTGAATATTGAAAGGCTTTAAATCTATGAAAACTAGTTGGTAGTACAAATATCCCAGTTCCAATTCACTTCTCAAAGGAAATCGCATAGCCGTGAATTCATCAACCGGTAACATTGAAACCAGTTGGATTATAAATTTCATTAGTAGCTCTGCATTACTAGTTATTGATCGATTAAGATGGAACTTCCGTAAATGACATGGATTGTAACATGAAGAGAACACACATTCCTACCACACATCAGTGAATTTGTAATAAACGTTTCATCAATCACTCAATCAATCAATCAATCAAGCAAATAATTAATAAACTTGATTGTGCGTTGAAATAGGTCAACCGTATCGACAGATATTCATTCGTCACGAGAATACTTCTTGAGACCCAACTCATTGTGAGAACTATCACATCTCATACCCTACCTTCAGAGCATTCTATTGATGGCATATGATCAATCTTGTTCTGTGTAGTGTGATCCGGTGAGACTCACGTAGCTTGGTGTATGTGTTCGAGAGGGCGTAATGCAGTGATATCTATAACCATGTTGATGAACGCTCATTAATTTACAAATCACAGACCATTCTCGTTTCTTTCTCCCAATCAGTTCATGTCGTCACATGATATCTTCATACGCGATGTTGTCCATTCCAGATTATGTGTTTTCTTAACCCTAAGCATGTTCACGTTCTTCACTTGACACTTCGTCATGGTCGACCACCAACATTCATAAAACTGAAACTCATCGTGTTCTTCACTTTTATTTGTGAGTGCACAGCACTGGACAACACTCATTGTGATCCCATCCATCTCTGTTTTGAACAATGTTTCGGTCGTGCTGGATCTTTGAAATTCATGAGATTCTCATGCTATCAGTGCCTGTCTTACTTCAATGGACAGCAGTGGAACAACATTTTAAGTGTGAAATGCATTTTCTTCTTCATGATCAGAATACAACAACATCTCTAATAAACCTCGTCTCATGGATTTTGCAAAAACTATGCAAATCATACATTGAGTACATATTTGCACAACTTCTTTACATTGTTTTTTACATACTGCTGTGATGAAAATGTCCAGCTCCTTTCCAGTTATTTTGACTTATCTGAATGATCGTCGGTGAGATGATGGGAGAGAAATGTTCAGGAATCTCATACTAGGATGGAATGGATGTTCAATACTTCTTGACTTTCAATGATTATTTAGGGAAATCAGTTCAGAATAGGAACTACGATTGTCGAAATGGAAAACAATTCCTTGACGAAATCACATGTTTAAATGTTAGTTGGGTATGTATTTGAAATAGACACGTCAATTTGACAACACTGATTGTGATCCCATCCATCTCTGTTTTGAACAATGTTTTAGTGATGTTGGATCATTGAAATTCATGAGATTCTCATGCTATAAGTGCGTTTCGTGCTTCAATGGACAGCAATGGAACAACATTTTAAGTGTGAAATGCATTTTCTTCTTCATGACTAGAATACAACAACAACTCTAATGAAGCTGATCTTTCCTTTGCAGCTCCGATCTAATGCGTTTCACGTATTTCGAGCACTGTCAGGTTGTATCTGCAATTTTCGGAACAACATGAAAGATCAACTTGGTCTCACAGGCTTTCTGTGTATTTCATGTATCTATATGAATTGTTGATCTGATTTTGGAGGGGACATCGGTCTCGTGACTGCCGAGGAATTTTCGATTTCATAATGATTCATCATACTTCATGTAAATGAAGATACTTCAACTGTCAGGGTAGAGTTTAAAATTTTTAAGTGATTTTTTCTTGTTAGAGTTATTTAGCGTAGTTGTTTTCCCCGAATGGGTTTTCTGACTACATTCCTCACCATTAACCTTTATGTGAACTTGGCACTGACAGTGCCAACAGACTACAAAGAAGGACATCTGGTCAAGATACCAAAGAAAGGCGACAACAGCAAGTGTGACAAATACAGAGGCATCACTCTCCTCTCAATATCAGCGAAATTATTCGATATGGTGTTGTTAACGAGAATAAAATACTCCATAGACGCCCAACTTCGAGTTCGACAGTCTGCATTCCGTAAGTATTGATCGTGTACTGACCAAATCGCAACACTACATGTCATTGTGGAACAATTAATTGAATGGAATTCATCACTCTTCGTCAACTTCCTGTTTGGTGAAGACGCTGATAAAATGCAGTCTTAGGTTCGACCGAATTCGAAACGTGGCATCAGTGTTTGAAGTCACTAACTTCTAGTCTGAGCCATGTTGGCAGATGCAGATTACTTGGTTGTGGTCCGCGTGAATGTCATTCTCTATGGTTGGAGACTGTGTGTGACATGGCTGAGAATCTATCACAATGGTGTGAGTGTATACACTCTCTGTCTTCCCTTAAACTGTGAGATTAAAATTGCATTATATCTTACTTTCCACAAACTAATTCTTTCTTAATGTACTTTATCCTAATACAGAATGTTCCTCAACGTTATCTTGATCAATCATCTATCTTTATTTTGAAACATGTCCTCATGTTTTTGAATGAACAGTAACCTGTGATAATTGAGCGAAATCAGTTGCACATGCTGACTATCCAAACACTCATAATGTCCATGTCAGCTCTGTATGACCACGACAGGTGTATGCTACTGATGTTGACAGATGTAAGTAGCATGTATGATCAATCGAAAGTGAAATACCTGAAGAGAGGAGGTTGAGACGAACAATCAAAAGAGAATGTAAACAAACAATGATTAGTGTGCAACCGAAAGAACAATGAATTCCGAGATCATTGATTGACGTTTGCAGAAGGTGCAGTCAAGTTTGAGAAAATGAATTGACACATTGCAAATGTACTATATACCTAATGGTTATCAAATATTTTGAAAGCATGTTCTGTAATATCCTTGTTCACTATATCACAACTACCATTAAGACATGCAGAAACATACATACACACACATACAATTTTAACTACTTAGAATAGCAAGTTGTATACCTTTGAATTTGATAATAATAATAATAATAATAAAATGATACTGAACCATAGTGAGGATGATGATGATGATAATGTTGATGTTGATGTGATTAATTAGTGCATTAGAATTAAGTAAGTTAACTTTGTTTGTGCATGAATTCCTATTAGAAATACACAGTACAATTAATAAATTAATTCAGACGAATCCTACTTAATTTTATCATTTGACTTGATAATTGGTGACAATTCAGACTGAAAGTGAAAGAAAGATACAATTGACTCACATTTATTACCAGTACTACATACATCATACAAAATATCATCATCATCATCAGCATCATCATCATCTGAGTGAACAATATTGAAATGTTATTGTCAAGTGAATCTTGGACGAAAATATTTATCTTGTGCAATTGTAGTTTTGTAGTAAGTATCATTACATGTGTTCTCCTCATATGGTTCATTTGATCTTACTTAAACAATCTAGGTGTTCGGTATTGTTCTGTTAGGACTCGGAATTTATCCACAAATCACATTAAATCAATTCAAAACAATACTACAAAGTGCGAAACCTGCGATCTTCCTCGCTGTCAGTATCTCAGGAGGTCTCGGTATACTAGGATCATTTGTTGGAATTTATGGACACTTCAAGAAACAGAAAATGATCATATATTTGGTGAGTGATACATGCAATGTGGACGAATGTATTTCACTCATGCCTGTGTTTAGAACATTTTCGTTCTGCTTGTGGTGACTTGTATGTGGATTGGTATGGCGTCGAAAGTAGCTGCAACGGAGGACGGGGTTTGTTCGAAATTATTTGAACCTAATTGACCCTGCAACATTGATCTTCATTTCACTATAGTTCCCTACGTTAGCTAACAGCTCGCTAAGTTCTACTGTTTTAGAATATGAGAAACGAGTTGAATGTCAAATGGAGTTTGATGAATTACAAAAGAGTGTAAATTAAAATCTAACTAAAAATTTTGATGATTTCTTGCCTATAGTTCTTCTGCTGTGGAGCATCATCGTATAGAGACTATCCCTATAAAGTTGAGACAGTTACCTCCTTCATGTAAATACGGTATATCACCATTTCCCAGAGTAAGTCAAAATTTTGTGAATTTTTAATCAATTAAATTACCTGATTTCATCAGTTTAACAATCCCCACAAAATATGCATTTTGCTATTTTCGTACGGCTTACAACTGAATGATAAATGCTCACATCACTCTCTAGGAACACGTGCAGTCAACTATCATATGGAATAATTTTGTTTATTGATTAGAATTTCGAGCAAGTTTCAAGAACGTTTGTTAACATGTTGCATAGTGATTTCCGATGTAGGATCGATTGCTTAATACTATTCATCTAGACATATGCAATCATCTTGATTACGCGGTTTTCAATAACACACATGAATATCCATAAGAGTTCCGTATTTGAAGATTAGTTGACATTCAATCCATTGAAGTTGTTGTCATTAATGACACTTATGTACGTATCATCAGAACACTATTTCGAAGCACACTATAACTCAATCATACTAGTGAGTGACTAGTGGTAAAATCAAAACAATCAACTCAAACTCACTGAACTGCTCTAACGACACAGCAACAACACATTGATGTCTGTCACAACATAGTTCTAGATTTAACTCAGTCTTATTTTCATTCACAACAACATCACAGTCTAATCACTTTCACTACGCTTAACATTTCAATTATCCATTTACATTGATTCAATGATATACATTTCATTGTGATTCTTTACTCACTCTCTCTCATCATTTCATAGGGATGTGTATCAGCGATAATTGAATATACACAAACTTATCTAAATATAATCATGTATCTGTGTTTCACATTCGGGATTATTCAAGCTGTCTACTTGGTCTTGTCAATTATTAGAATACGTAAATTTGAAGGTGACAATGTTATATCTGCATAATCGTCTAATTGAGGTCAAATGTAAAGAAGATATTCCATTGAATCTAATGTCAATCAATCAACCGAATCATTATTTATTCACTACTCATTCTATTGTCATTTGATCTTACTTATTTGTACACCATTATACACCATTCTTATCAATTGAATAATGAATTTGTTTCATATTTACTTTGTTGAAATCAAATTGTTACTGGAGTGTGAGGGGTATGTAGAAACAAATGAGGGGAACAACGTTTCGTCTCTTCAACGCAATCGATAGGATATATTCAACTAGAGAATATCAGCCAATCAGATCCGAAGTGTTTGTACAACGAATACAAGTTACTTGATCGAAAGTAGATTATTACTCTAATTGATTACATTTCAGGATAGATGGTTTTCATCTCTTCAGAGTGTTTTTAAGGTGAAAGTGTGATAGGAATGAGGAATCGATCTAGTTGTGGTTATTGCGAGATCCAGTGTGATTTTATGTTAGAATGTCATTAGTTGATTATAGTACTGAGAGCATTGTGGATTGATTGAGCTTAAGAAGTAAAAACATCAGTGTAATTTTCTTTGAAATTCTATTTGTGACATTTCGTTGCAATATCTCTTGACCATAGTTGAAGATGTGAAAACCACACTACGATGGAATATACACTGCCTCGTGTTAACAAGTACTAACTTCATTTCCTTGTAGGTTGATGTATTAGTTCAACATGCTTATACCATGTGCTGAATATCATTTTAGTTTTATCTTAACAAAGATATTTCGACTGAAAACTGACTAAAACGAACCTATCATTTAACCATAGAACTTACTTAATTACTTAAGCCTGTTTCCTCTCTTGAAGGAGCATCGGACGCTCAATCGCACTCCACATACAACCCTGTCCTTCAGTCTTCAGTACTAAGGATAGTAGTTTGATGAATCTGTGTTAATCCTAACAGATTGCCTTCTAGTGAAGCTCCAGTTTCTCCTTGAAAATATTCACTGATGTGGCTGATACCACTTGTTCGATCAAGGCGTTCCAATCATTCACTACTCGATGAGAAAAACGGAAACCGACTTTGAGTTTATTAGATCGCGGTTTATGAACTTTGTTGCTATGACCTCGGAGATTATTAGTGATGGAGGGAGCAAAAAGATAAGACATAATGACGCCCAAATCATAATTAAAGATACGAAATGCCTGTACAGATACGATGGCTGATATATCGGTGTGATTGGGACAAGCATTTGTTACAATAAACGTAGAGTAGACTCCGCTAAATTAGTTTGAAAAAGTCTCAGCTTTGGCCCGATCTGATTCAGCTAGTAAATCTGAATTATCGTGTAACAATAACGGGGGAATAACATCACTACATTATGTTCGCCGTTTAACATACGAAGACAATCGTTTCGGACAAGTATGGCTATCATAAACCAACTGTCGTTCGTAAGTAGTACGTGATTTAGCTATGGTTTTCTTACAAATATTCCGGAGTTTTGGTACTCACGATTAAATCATGCATGACCTGTCAACAAGAATAAATCCCAGAAGTGTTTCCTACGCTTTAACATCCTCCAGGTTTCCATATTAATCCGTGGAGGACAATGCGATAGCTTACGTGCTGACCATCAGATAAACAGCGACGTTACGGACTCAAATGTAGCCTTAAACTTATTCCATTCGTCGAGATAGCACAGTCTCTGATTGCCGGAATATTAGCCCGCCAGATATTGGGACGGGGTGGAGCAGATACAAATCGTATACCATGTGTTCTAAACTTAATGTGAAGTACAACGTGATCACTGTTCACTAGTGAGGGAAGGTGCTGAATATCAAAGACATTTTAGTGGCCCTTAATATGTCTCCAATTTGAACGCATGAATGTTTGTTATTGCCTATCCTCGTATATAATCATTGACGTAAATCGCGTTAGTCTATAACGGAATTAATCAAGTCAAATAACGAGAATGGACTTTTGAATGTATATATTTTGTATAATCGTTGATCCAGACAAACGAACCTGAGAACAATGCGAAGATGAGAAAGCGAAGCTAAATTGACGCGCGGTGGAGATGGCTGGTAAGCCGACTCCCCATTAACTAAGCGTTAATCGATATTTATAAGCACACAAAAATAAATCACACACGCCTACGCGCTCATACAAAAACAGTCAAGATAGATTAGCGAATAATTAACATGATCAAAATGTGACTAAAATAGAATGAATAGAATGGGCTGTCCGAAAATTAGAACAAGGTATTTGGGCTTAACATAATAACAGACACTACAACATCCTCACAATGGTGGGTGAGAACGAGGTCTTTCAATGACGAATCATGTTTCAAATCAATATGTGTCGGTTTTGTGATACATTGTACAAGTGCACACTGAATAACAGTTGATAAAAGTTCGCTATCGAAAAATCCACTTGAAGCTGTAAGCTCTATCCAGTTGATGTGCGGTGCGTTGAAATCCTCATTGTTGAGCCAACATTCTGCCATACTCCAAGAACCGATGTGTCTTAGGATAAAGTCGTCAGCAAGACAACATGGACTACGGTATATTCCTGAGCAATCATATCCAGACATTTGCAGTTAGTATTCATCCTTTTCATATCTTCTTTGATTTCTCGTCGAAATGTGTTCTTCGACCAATAGAAGTTGAGTATCTTGCATAGAAAACTATTTATAAATACTTGAACATTCTTGACAATGGTTTTAGAAGTTCTTCACATTTCAGCTCCGTATAGTAGAATTGTCTTGACGATCATATTGAAAATTGTTACTTTGATATTGGTTGAAAGTTGTTTTGAGTCCCATATGTTCTCCAATTATAAGAATGAGGCTCTAACATTCCCAAGGATTTTGATGTATACTGATGAGTTCAATTGAAATAATTGTTCAACGATGATCCGTAGTGACGCGAATTGGTCTGTGAACGACCGATCCACACAAAGAGAGACATTTGAAGTTATGGAACCACAAATCCATTCATTGTTCTATCATACATATCGAAATACTATTGTACAAACTGATAAAATTGACGTGTCTATTTCAAATACATATCTAACTAACACTTCAAAATATGATTTCGTCAAGGATTCGGTGAATAATTGATTCGATGTAGATGTAAAGACAAATGTTAAGCTAACTTCATTACAGTTTTACATTTTATCAGGATGTATGGAGTCTTACTACTGAAATACTGATTCATTCAGTCGTGTTTCATTCTGTGTAAATCAGTGAGAAATTAGTGATGTTATCAGTCACTGTAATCGATGAACAATGATGGGATTTCAAAACTGGCTTTTACAATTTCAAAATATCTCATAATCCATGCAGTGTGGATTGAATATTGAAAGGCTTTAAATCTATGTAAACTAGTTGATAGTAAAAATATATCAGTTCCAAATCATTTCTCAAAGGAAATCGCATAGCCGTGAATTCATCAACCGGTAACATTGAAACCAGTTGGATTATAAATTTCATTAGTAGCTCTGCATTACTAGTTATTGATCGATTAAGATGGAACTTCCGTAAATGACATGGTTTGTAACATGAAGAGAACACACATTCCTACCACACATCAGTGAATTTGTAATAAACGTTTCATCAATCACTCAATCAATCAATCAATCAAGCAAATAATTAATAAACTTGATTGTGCGTTGAAATAGGTCAACCGTATCGACAGATATTCATTCGTCACGAGAATACTTCTTGAGACCCAACACATTGTGAGAACTATCACATCTCATACCCTACCTTCAGAGCATTCTATTGATGGCATATGATCAATCTTGTTCTGTGTAGTGTGATCCGGTGAGACCCACGTAGCTTGGTGTATGTGTTCGAGAGGGCGTAATGCAGTGATATCTATAACCATGTTGATGAACGCTCATTAATTTACAAATCACAGACCATTCTCGTTTCTTTCTCCCAATCAGTTCATGTCGTCACATGATATCTTCATACGCGATGTTGTCCATTCCAGATTATGTGTTTTATTCACCCTAAGCATGTTCACGTTCTTCACTTGACACTTCGTCATGGTCGACCACCAACATTCATAAAACTGAAACTCATCGTGTTCTTCACTTTTATTTGTGAGTGCACAGCACTGGACAACACTCATTGTGATCCCATCCATCTCTGTTTTGAACAATGTTTCGGTCGTGCTGGATCTTTGAAATTCATGAGATTCTCATGCTATCAGTGCCTGTCTTACTTCAATGGACAGCAGTGGAACAACATTTTAAGTGTGAAATGCATTTTCTTCTTCATGATCAGAATACAACAACATCTCTAATAAACCTCGTCTCATGGATTTTGCAAAAACTATGCAAATCATACATTGAGTACATATTTGCACAACTTCTTTACATTGTTTTTTACATACTGCTGTGATGAAAATGTCCAGCTCCTTTCCAGTTATTTTGACTTATCTGAATGATCGTCGGTGAGATGATGGGAGAGAAATGTTCAGGAATCTCATACTAGGATGGAATGGATGTTCAATACTTCTTGACTTTCAATGATTATTTAGGGAAATCAGTTCAGAATATGAACTACGATTGTCGAAATGGAAAACAATTCCTTGACGAAATCACATGTTTAAATGTTAGTTGGGTATGTATTTGAAATAGACACGTCAATTTGACAACACTGATTGTGATCCCATCCATCTCTGTTTTGAACAATGTTTTAGTGATGTTGGATCATTGAAATTCATGAGATTCTCATGCTATAAGTGCATTTCGTGCTTCAATGGACAGCCGTAGAACAACATTTTAAGTGTGAAATGCATTTTCTTCTTCGTGACTAAAATACAACAACAACTCTAATGAAGCTGATCTTTCCTTTGCAGCTCCGGTCTAATGCGTTTCACGTATTTCGAGCACTGTCAGGTTGTATCTGCAATTTTCGGAACAACATGAAAGATCAACTTGGTCTCACAGGCTTTCTGTGTATTTCATGTATCTATATGAATTGTTGATCTGATTTTGGAGGGGACATCGGTCTCGTGACTGCCGAGGAATTTTCGATTTCATAATGATTCATCATACTTCATGTAAATGAAGATACTTCAACTGTCAGGGTAGAGTTTAAAATTTTTAAGTGATTTTTTCTTGTTAGAGTTATTTAGCGTAGTTGTTTTCCCCGAATGGGTTTTCTGACTACATTCCTCACCATTAACCTTTATGTGAACTTGTCACTGACAGTGCCAACAGACTACAAAGAAGGACATCTGGTCAAGATACCAAAGAAAGGCGACAACAGCAAGTGTGACAAATACAGAGGCATCACTGTCCTCTCAATATCAGCGAAATTATTCAATATGGTGTTGTTAACGAGAATAAAATACTCCATAGACGCCCAACTTCGAGTTCGACAGTCTGCATTCCGTAAGTATTGATCGTGTACTGACCAAATCGCAACACTACATGTCATTGTGGAACAATTAATTGAATGGAATTCATCACTCTTCGTCAACTTCCTGTTTGGTGAAGACGCTGATAAAATGCAGTCTTAGGTTCGACCGAATTCGAAACGTGGCATCAGTGTTTGAAGTCACTAACTTCTAGTCTGAGCCATGTTGGCAGATGCAGATTACTTGGTTGTGGTCCGCGTGAATGTCATTCTCTATGGTTGGAGACTGTGTGTGACATGGCTGAGAATCTATCACAATGGTGTGAGTGTATACACTCTCTGTCTTCCCTTAAACTGTGAGATTAAAATTGCATTATATCTTACTTTCCACAAACTAATTCTTTCTTATTGTACTTTATCCTCATACAGAATGTTCCTCAACGTTATCTTGATCAATCATCTATCTTTATTTTGAAACATGTCCTCATGTTTTTGAATGAACAGTAACCTGTGATAATTGAGCGAAATCAGTTGCACATGCTGACTATCCAAACACTCATAATGTCCATGTCAGCTCTGTATGACCACGACAGGTGTATGCTACTGATGTTGACAGATGTAAGTAGCATGTATGATCAATCGAAAGTGGAATACCTGTAAAGAGGAGGTTGAGACGAACAATCAAAAGAGAATGTAAACAAACAATGATTAGTGTGCAACCGAAAGAACAATGAATTCCGAGATCATTGATTGACGTTTGCAGAAGGTGCAGTCAAGTTTGAGAAAATGAATTGACACATTGCAAATGTACTATATACCTAATGGTTATCAAATATTTTGAAAGCATGTTCTGTAATATCCTTGTTCACTATATCACAACTACCATTAAGACATGCAGAAACATACATACACACACATACAATTTTAACTACTTAGAATAGCAAGTTGTATACCTTTGAATTTGATAATAATAATAATAATAATAATAATAAAATGATACTGAACCATAGTGAGGATGATGATGATGATGTTGATGTTGATGTGATTAATTAGTGCATTAGAATTAAGTAAGTTAACTTTGTTTGTGCATGAATTCCTATTAGAAATACACAGTACAATTAATAAATTAATTCAGACGAATCCTACTTAATTTTATCATTTGACTTGATAATTGGTGACAATTCAGACTGAAAGTGAAAGAAACATACAATTGACTCACATTTATTACCAGTACTACAAACATCATACAAAATATCATCATCATCATCAGCATCATCATCATCTGAGTGAACAATATTGAAATGTTATTGTCAAGTGAATCTTGGACGAAAATATTTATCTTGTGCAATTGTAGTTTTGTAGTAAGTATCATTACATGTGTTCTCCTCATATGGTTCATTTGATCTTACTTAAACAATCTAGGTGTTCGGTATTGTTCTGTTAGGACTCGGAATTTATCCACAAATCACATTAAATCAATTCAAAACTATACTACAAAGTGCGAAACCTGCGATCTTCCTCGCTGTCAGTATCTCAGGAGGTCTCGGTATACTAGGATCATTTGTTGGAATTTATGGACACTTCAAGAAACAGAAAATGATCATATATTTGGTGAGTGATACATGCAATGTGGACGAATGTATTTCACTCATGCATGTGTTTAGAACATTTTCGTTCTGCTTGTAGTGACTTGTATGTGGATTGGTATGGCATCGAAAGTAGCTGCAACGGAGGACGGGGTTAGTTTGATATTAAGTAAACCTAATTGACCCTGCAACATTGATCTTCTTTTCACTATAGTTCCCTACGTCAGCTAACAGCTCACTAAGTTCTACTATTATAGAATATGAGAAACGAGTTGAGTGTCAAATGGAGTTTGATGAATTACAAAAGAATGTAAATTAAAATCTAACTAAAAATTTTGATGATTTCTTGCCTATAGTTCTTCTGCTGTGGAGCATCATCGTATAAAGACTATCCCTTTAAAGCTAAGATAAGACAGTTACCTCCTTCATGTAAATACGGTATATCACCATTTCCCAGAGTAAGTCAAAATTTTGTGAATTTTTAATCAATTAACTTACCTCATTTCATCAGTTTAACAATCCCCACAAAATATGCATTTTGCTATTCTCGTACGGTTTACAACTGAATGATAAATGCTCACATCACTCTCTAGGAACACGTGCAGTCAACTATCACATGGAATAATTTTGTTTATTGAGTAGAATTTCGAGCAAGTTTCAAGAACATTTGTTAACATGTTGCTTGGTGATTTCTGATGTAGGATCAATTGCTTAATGCTATTCATCTAGACATATGCAATCATCTTGATTACGCGGTTTTCAATAACACACATGAATATCCATAAGAGTTCCGTATTTGAAGATTAGTTGACATTCAATCCATTGAAGTTGTTGTCATTAATGACACTTATGTACGTATCATCAGAACACTATTTCGAAGCACACTATAACTCAATCATACTAGTGAGTGACTAGTGGTAAAATCAAAACAATCAACTCAAACTCACTGAACTGCTCTAACGACACAGCAACAACACATTGTTGTCTGTCACAACACAGTTCTACATTTAACTCAGTCTTATTTTCATTCACAACAACATCACAGTCTAATCACTTTCACTACGCTTCACATTTCAATTATCCATTTACATTGATTCAATGATAAACATTTCATTGTGATTCTTTACTCACTCTCTCTCATCATTTCATAGGGATGTGTATCAGCGATAATTGAATATACACAAACTTATCTAAATATAATCATGTATCTGTGTTTCACATTCGGGATTATTCAAGCTGTCTACTTGATCTTGTCAATTATTAGAATACGTAAATTTGAAGGTGACAATGTTATATCTGCATAATCGTCTAATTGAGGTCAAATGTAAAGAAGATATTCCATTGAACCTAATGTCAATCAATCAACCGAATCATTATTTATTCACTACTCATTCTATTTTCATTTGATCTTACTTATTTGTACACCATTATACACCATTCTTATCAATTGAATAATGAATTTGTTTCATATTTACTTTGTTGAAATCAAATTGTTACTGGAGTGTGAGGGGTATGTAGAAACAAATGAGGGGAACAACGTTTCGTCTCTTCAACGCAATCGATAGGATATATTCAACTAGAGAATATCAGCCAATCAGATCCGAAGTGTTTGTACAACGAATACAAGTTACTTGATCGAAAGTAGATTATTACTCTAATTGATTACATTTCAGGATAGATGGTTTTCATCTCTTCAGAGTGTTTTTAAGGTGAAAGTGTGATAGGAATGAGGAATCGATCTAGTTGTGGTTATTGAGATGTCCAGTGTGATTTTATGTTAGAATGTCATTAGTTGATTATAGTACTGAGAGCATTGTGGATTGATTGAGCTTAAGAAGTAAAACGATCAGTGTAATTTTCTTTGAAATTCTATTTGTGACATTTCGTTGCAATATCTGTTGACCATAGTTGAAGATGTGAAAACCACACTACGATGGAATATACACTGCCTCGTGTTAACAAGTACTTAATTAATTACCTTGTAGGTTGATGTATTTGTTCAACATGCTTATACCATGTGCTGAATATCATTTTAGTTTTATCTTAACAAAGAAATTTCGACTGAAAACTGAATAAAAAGAACCTATCAATTAACTATAGAACTTACTTATTTACTTACTTACTTAAGCCCGTTTTCCTTCGTGGTTGAGCATAGGTCGCCCATTTGCACTCCCGATCCAACCGTTTCCTGATCAATCTTATCCAGTCATTTGCAGTTAGTATTCATCCTTTTCATATGTTCTTTGATTTCTCGACCAAATTTGTTCCTCCGCTTTACTCTTTTTGTTAGTTTGTCCTCACCCACAGAATGCTGTTGCTTACGGTATACGGCCAATGAATGTTAACTATCTTGCATAGACAACTAATTATAATTCATGTACCACCTCGATGGAAGGCTGGTGAGCGGCATACTCTCCTTCACGAGGAGTAAAAGGCGTAAGTAAGTTTGCAACTACCTTGATGATGGTTGTAGTAGTTCTCCATGTTTCAGCTTCCTAGAGTAGGAATGTCTTCACGTTCTTATTGAAGATTCTGACTTTGATATTGGTTGAAAGTTATTTTGAGTCCCATATGTTCTTCAATTATACGAATGCGGCTCTTATTTTGCTAATGATTTTGATGTACACTGATGAGTTCAATTGACATAATTGTTCGATGATAATCCGTAGTGACGCAAATTGGTCTGTGAACGACAGATCTATACAAAGAAAGATATTTGAAAGTGTGAAATCAAAAACCCATTGAATAAGAAAAAGAGAAATCAGCGAAGAAAATTTTCTTTTCGACGAAATCATTTACTTAAGCTTTACATTCGTATATATAGTTAGATATGGAAAATGTATGTCTATTGGAGGATAGAAAGGATTGTATCACCAAAATGGATTCGAGACTAAATAACAGATGAGATTATGTACTAATCAAGGGGTAAGGAAGAAAATCGTTTATAGGTCAGATAATAGTCCAATTGACAAATATGAAGAAAGGCGACAAACACAAAGGTTATAATAATAAACTGAATAATAATCATGAAAACTTGGATAAGGTAATAATGATAAATGATTAGAGTTTAAAATTGCAAAATATTCAATAATAATCAAATAAAAGTGCAGAAAAAACAAAGAAAAAACAGTAACATACCCATTAAGGGAATTAGGGCCAAGGAAGGATGAGAGGTTGGACAAATCGTTTCTGCACGCAAAGTTCGGGCTTGAGTTCGTGAATTGCCAGTGCCTCAACAGTGCATAATATATTGATTCGACACCCCTTCGATCCAATTCTTTTGACTCTGTAGATCACTTTAAAGGAAGAATACTTGTCCTAAATTGATTAAATGCTCTTGTATAGAACTAGTGATTGTCTTACATTCTCCTTTTAAAAGCCAAGCCGGATAGTGTTCTGAGATGCGTTTGGACAGCGATAGCTTTGTTCAGCCTATGTAACGAGCCCCACATGAGCACGTAAATTTATAAATACACATTGATGTGGCCCAAAGCGAAAGTTTATCTTTAACACATCCAGGAATCATAGGCCGGCTTGAGAAAACAATTCGGAGCTTTGCTGTGTAGAAAGTTTTATTCAATGATTTTGAAATCCGTTTATTTAAGATTTCAGCAGCCGTGTCTCCTTTAAATTCCATATTCATAAACAAGGTTTTCTTCTGTACTGTTGATACTTTCTCATGATGAATTCTAGATGTTAAGTTACTATCGACGAATCTAGGTGGATAATCATTTCTTATGAGCGTTTGTCGAAGTTGAATTAGTTCCTCATCTATTGTGTCAATGGAACAGATTCGCTTGATCCTAGAGGATAAAGAATGAATTAAGTTCTTCTTTCTACTCAATAAAGTCCGCCTGTAGCTCTTCCAGAGTTACTGCCGGTCCCAAGCCCGGGTAAAGGAGGAGAGTTGGGCATGGGGTTAGCGTCCCCATCCCGTAGAAACCTAACTCGCTAAAAAACCGCTAACCAGAAAAAATAACTCAAACCATTTAAACTCTGCCCTGGGAGTTAGAGGTAATATGACGCTTCATGGTGAAAGCCGAGTTCCTTCGGAAGCCACGAGGCCGATGCCCCTTCTAACAACCAGAGCAACAATTTTTTATAGGTACATGGAACGTCCGGACAATGTGGGAGACCGGGAAGACCAGTCAAATAGCAACGGAAATGAGGAGATACAACTTGGCAGTACTGGGAATCAGTGAAACCCATTGGAGCCAAGCTGGACAACAAAGGCTAAATACGGGAGAGATGCTGCTATACTCCGGTCACGAAGAGGAAAATGCTCCACACACTCAGGGAGTTGCTCTAATGCTATCCAAAGTAGCACGAAATGCACTTGTAAGATGGGAATCTCACGGATCCAGAATCATCAAAGCATCATTCAAAACAAAGAAGGAGGGGATCACAATGAACATTATCCAATGTTATGCACCCACCAATGATAGCAACGACGACGTTAAAGATCAATTCTATGAGAGGCTGCAATCAATCATAGAGAAGTGCCCAAGAAAGGACCTCACCATTCTGATGGGAGATCTAAACGCCAAAGTCGGAATGGACAACACCGGATATGAAGACATCATGGGACTACATGGACTGGGAGAGAGAAACGAAAACGGGGAAAGATTTGCAAATCTGTGTGCATTCAATGAATTAGTCATAGGCGGTACAACATTTCCACACAAACGTATACACAAAGCTACGTGGATCTCACCGGACCACACCTCAGAGAACCAGATAGATCACATTTGCATCAATAAAAAGTTCCGAAGGACAATGGAAGATGTGAAAACCAGGAGAGGAGCGGACATAGCTTCAGATCATCACCTGGTTGTGGCCAAATTGAAACTGAAGCTAAAGAAGAACTGGACAACTGGACAAACAGCACCACAAAGGTTCAATACAGCCTTCCTTCGAGATACTGACAAACTCAATGAATTCAAGGTAGCTCTCAACAACAGGTCCCAAGCCTTACAGGATCTATTGAAGGAAGAAGAAACTACTATGGAGGATAGCTGGAAAGGTATCAAAGAAACATTAACTTCAACGTGTCAATAGGTTCTGGGCCCCAAGAAGCATCATCACAAGGAATGGATCTCTACAGATACACTGGACAGGATCAAAGAAAGAAAGAACAAGAAGACAGCAATTAACAACAGTCGAACAAGAGCAGAGAAAGTCCAAGCACAAGCAGAGTACATAGAAGCAAACAAGAAAGTGAAGAAGAGCATTAGAGCTGATAAGCAAAAATACGTGGAAGAACTAGCAACGACGGCGGAAAAAGCTGCAAGAGAAGGAAATATGAGACAGCTTTACGATACGACGAAGAAGCTTGCAGGGAAATACAGTAAACCAGAGAGACCAGTCAAAAACAAAGAAGGAAGACCAATCACTGAGATTCAACAACAGCGCAACAGATGGGCAGAGTACTTCGAGGAACTCCTGAACAGGCCGGCTCCAATGAATCCACCGGACATCGAAGCAGCACACACAGATCTTCCTATAGATGTCAATCCACCAACGACAGAAGAAATCAGAATGGCCGTCAGACAAATCAAGAGCGGGAAAGCAGCAGGACCTGACAATATACCAGCTGAAGCGTTGAAGTCAGACATCGAAGTAACTACAAGCATGCTTCATCTTCTATTCAAGAAGATTTGGGAGGAACAAGTGCCGATGGATTGGAAAGAAGGACACCTCATCAAGATTCCAAAGAAAAGAGATCTGAGCAAGTGTGAAAACTACAGAGGCATTACACTACTGTCAATACCGGGTAAAGTCTTCAAGAGTGTTACTGAACAGGATGAAAGACGCAGTTGACGCTCAACTTCGAGATCAACAAGCTGGATTCCGTAAGGACCGGTCGTGCACAGACCAGATTGCGACGCTACGGATCATCGTCGAACAATCAATTGAGTGGAACTCGTCACTGTACATCAACTTCATTGATTATGAGAAGGCATTTGACAGTGTAGATAGGACAACTTTATGGAAAATTATTCGACACTAAGGAGTTCCTGAGAAGATTGTCAATATTATCCGGAACTCATACGACGGACTACAGTGTAAATTAGTGCATGGAGGACAGCTGACAGACTCATCCCAAGTAAGGATCGGAGTAAGACAAGGTTGTCTACTCTCTCCCTTCCTGTTTCTTCTGGTGGTCGACTGGATTATGAAGACCTCTACATCTGAGGGAAAACACGGCATACAATGGACAGCTCAGAACCAATTAGACGACTTGGACTTCGCAGATGACCTAGCCCTCCTATCACATATACACGAACAAATGCAGATAAAGACAGCCAGCATAGCAGCAGTCTCTGCATCAGTAGGCCTCAACATACACAAAGGGAAAACCAAGATCCTCAAATACAACACGGAGAACAGCAATCCAATCACTCTTGATGGCGAAACTCTGGAAGACGTGGAATCCTTCACATACCTGGGAAGCATCGTCGATAAACAAGGAGGTTCAGATGCAGACGTAAAGGTACGGGTTGGCAAAGCAAGGGCGGCATTCCTTCAATTGAAGAACATATAGAACTCAAAGCAAGTTTCAACCAATATCAAGGTCAGAATCTTCAGTACGAACGTCAAGGCAGTTCTACTGTACGGAGTTGAAACGTGGAGAACCACAACAACCACCATAAAGAATGTACAAGTATTTATCAATAGCTGTCTACGCAAGATACTCAACATCCATTGATCGGATACCATCAGCAACAGCCTTTTGTGGGAGAGAACCAACCAGCTTCCAGCTGAAGAGGAAATTAGGAAAAGGCGATTGAAATGGATAGGACATACATTGAGGAAATCATCAAACTATATTACAAGACAAGCGCTAACTTGGAATCGTGAAGGGAAGTGGAAAAGAGGAATGCCAAAGTACATATTACGTCGAGAAATAGAAGCGGATATGAAAACGATGGATAACAAGTGGAAAGAGCTTGAAAGGATTGCCCAGGACAGGGTTGGATGGATAATGCTGGTGAGCGGCCTATGCTCCTTCACCAGGAGCAACAGGCGTCAGTAAGTAAGTATAAGCTATCCGTTACGCAGGGTCGTTTACCAAAAGACTGGAAGAACACCATAGTAAGTCCTGTCTTCAAAACAGGTACGAAACATAAACCTGAGAATTACCGACCCGTAAGCCTAACTAGTGTGCTTGTTAAAATCTTAGAAAAGATTATTCGGAAAGAGCTGTTTAAATACCTCGATGTAAACCGAATCCTCTCGGAGAAACAGCACGGTTTCAGAATAGGTTATTCTTGTCTCACTAACTTATCAGTCACTCGAGAAAGCTGGTGCGCTTCTAAGGACCAAAGGTTACCTGTAGACGTGGCTTACATTGATTTCAGCAAAGCTTTTGATAAGGTTCCGCACAACCGGCTGTTATATAAGCTAAAAGGTGTCGGAATTGGAGGCAATCTATTGACGTGGATAGAAGACTTCCTTGTTGGGCGCCAACAAAGAGTACGGGTAAACACAAAATTATCTAACTGGGAAACTGTGCTTAGTGAATTGCCCCAGGGTACAGTTTTGGGGCCAGTGCTATTCCTCCTGTATGTAAATGACCTTCCTCGCTTACTATCATCATCGGTCTTGCTATATGCTGACGATGTCAAGATATGGAGAACGATACGATGTAAGGGTGATAGCTTAGAACTCCAAAATGACCTGAAGAAATTATCCGAATGGTCTCATACATGGCAGCTGCCGATAAATACTTCCAAGTGTGTTGTGATGCATATCGGTCATCAAGGTTCAGATACATACACGATGAATAACACTGAGCTACCTGTTGTCCAGACACATAATGACTTAGGAGTCATCGTTAGCCAAGATCTGAAGACTACTGCACACTGCCGTGCAATAGCCGCCAAAGCTTTTAGAACTTTATGGTCAATACGTAGGGCTTTTACTCATGTCGACGCTCAAACGTTTTTGACTTTGTATACAGTGTTCGTACGTCCTAAACTTGAGTACTGCATACAAGCGGCTAGCCCCTGCTTAAAAAAAGACAGTGAGCTTTTGGAAAAGGTTCAGAGAACAGCAACTAAGCTGATTCCCGTAATAGCGAAGCTTCCGTATGATGCTCGACTGGCCAGGCTAAACCTATTCCCTTTGTCATATCGTAGAACTAGAGGCGACTTGATTACAGTTTTCAAATTGCTTAGTGATAAATTTGCACCTGGTATGCCCTCATTCTTCCTGTCTTCCAAAACAGAGAATTTACGAGGACACTCCAAAAAAGTTCACAAGCCCAGAACAAATCACTTGTCAGCTGATTATCGACTTTCCCACCGAATCATCAACGAGTGGAATTCATTACCTCAACATGTGGTTGAAGCTCCATCCGTAGATTCTTTCAAAAGAAAGTTGGATCAACTGAGAGAACACAATTGCCAGGACTAACACAGGCCATCAAGCCTCCTGTCCTATCCAAACCGAAACTGAAATCTAAATTGCACGTTGAGCGTACATCGTAGAAGTAGTTCTTTAAGATAATGTTTTGGGATACACATATCAAGATTATTTTTTTCAATATAGTCATATAAAAAGCAAATCGTTTCTGTGAGAGGAACATTTGTGAACAGAGAAGTGATGTCTAATGAGAACATTTTTTTTACCGGTTACGTTGATATTTCTAATTGAGTCGACGAATTCAAAGGAATCAAGACAATTGTATTTATTGATATGCATTTTAACAGGTTGTAAAATGTCAACTAACCATTTAGCGATCAAGTGATAAGGAGAGTTGTTCATATCAAGTATCGGACGTAGTGGGACAGTATTCTTATGAACTTTTGGGAGCCCATATAGTCTCGGTATAACGGAACCCGATGGTTTAAAGTGTTCATAGAGGTCACAGTTGATAATAGACTCATCTTTCATTTTCTTTAAGATTTTAACTAGCATCTGTTCAGTTTTTTTCAGTTGAGTCTTTTTGAACGGTCTCTATGGAGAATTTGACCGGATCAGATAATATCGAAGATATTTTGGAGATATAATCGAGGCGATCCATAAGGACAATTCCTGCACCCTTGTCTGGGCGACATAACACTAAGTCCTGATTTCTCCGAAGGTCAGATAATTGAGATTTATGTTCCTTTGTGAGCAATCGATTAAATGTAGGTGTTTTATTTACATATTGATTACAACAATCCACAAGAGTTGTTTTGAAATGATCAAAATCTTTATTGGATACTGGGATAAGGTCATTTGTCTGACGAATGAGGCTTTCGAACTGAATTTTAGCGTTGAGCTCATTAATGTTATTATTATTATTATTACCTTATCCAAGTTTTCATGATTATAACCTTTGTTTGTCGCCTTTCTTCATATTTGTCAATTGGACTATTATCAGACCTATAAACGATTTTCTTCCTTACCCCTTGATTAGTACGTAATCTCATCTGTTATTTAGTCTCGAATCCATTTTTGGTGATGTAATTTCTTCTATCCTCCAATAGACATACATTTTCCATATAACTACATATACGAATGTAAAGCTTAAGTAAATGATTTCGTCGAAAAGAAAATTTTCTTCGCTGTCTTCAGTGAGTTACTATCTCACAACAGACCTGGTTGAACTCCACTGGTCACTAAATTTCACTAGAACTTCAGGATATACATCTTGAAGGAGTCTCACAACAGGACGAAACGGCCGTCCAATGCTTTCAGGTTTGTCATGGTGGTCTAGCTTCAACTGACTAATGATCTTCACCATTGAAATTACTATAATATCCACAAAACTCATCTGGTATGCTGATGAGTTTAATTCAAATATTTATTCAACGATGACGCGAATTTGTCTGTGAACGACCGATCCATACAAAGAAAGATATTTGAAAATGTGAAATCAAAAACCCGTTCATTGTTTTATCATCCATATTGAAATACCATAGTAGGAATTCATAAAATTAAAGTGTCTATTACAAATACATACCTAACTAACATCTAAACATGTGATTTCGTCAAGGAATTGTTTTCCATTTCGACAATCGTAGTTCCTATTCTGAACTGATTTCCCTAAATAATCATTGAAAGTCAAGAAATATTGAACATCCATTCCATCCTAGTATGAGATCTCTGAACATTTCTCGCCCATCATCTTACCGACGATCATTCAGATAAGTCAAAATAACTGGAAAGGAGCTGGACATTTTGATCACAGCAGTATGTAAAACACAATGTAAAGAAGTTGTGCAAATATGTACTCAATGTATGATTTGCATAGTTTTTGCAAAATCCATGAGACGAGGTTTATTAGAGATGTTGTTGTATTCTGATCATGAAGAAGAAAATGCATTTCACACTTAAAATGTTGTTCCACTGCTGTCCATTGAAGTAAGACAGGCACTGATAGCATGAGAATCTCATGAATTTCAAAGATCCAGCACGACCGAAACATTGTTCAAAACAGAGATGGATGGGATCACAATGAGTGTTGTCCAGTGCTGTGCACTCACAAATAAAAGTGAAGAACACGATGAGTTTCAGTTTTATGAATGTTGGTGGTCGACCATGACGAAGTGTCAAGTGAAGAACGTGAACATTCTTAGGTTGAAGAAAACACATAATCTGGAATGGACAACATCGGGTATGAAGATATCATGTGACGACATGAACTGATTGGGAGAAAGAAACGAGAATGGTTGGAGATTTGAAAATTTAATCAAATGTCTTCTGAAACTCGGTTGAAGCCGGATTATCATGGAAAACCTGGTGCATTGAACAGCCGATTCGTACTTTTGTAGGACTTCTCGGCAATGCGCATCCACGATCCAGTCACAAGAGACTCGAACCTAGGACCTATCAGTCTCGCACCCGAACCCTTAACCACTAGACCACTGCGCCGGCATCTAACGGTGTTAATGTCTAAGCTCAACCCATCCACGAATTCGCGCCACCGTTTACAATTGTCGTCTGTGAGTTACTATCTCACAACAGACCTAGTTGAACTCCACTGTTCATGACTTCCCACTTGAACTCCGGGAAATAATACTTGGCAACAGTCACTGGTGAGCATAATGATTATAATCAGAGAGGGGATGTTTGAAGATTGTAGTCATTTAATGATCGAATTCATGAGTGATTGGAAGTTAGACCTACATTGAAAACTTTGGAATTGGGAAAAAATAATTAAATGGAGTGTAAGCAAAGCATAATAATCACGTGTTTGGTACATAAATATTGATGTCATATCGTTTCATATGACTATATCGAATAAAAAAGTGAAAAATATGTTATGAGAGATATTTGTCAGTGTTGAATTTCCAGTTGATGAACAGTTGTTTAAACAATGAACAGTTTATAGGAATATGTTAATGTATGAATATTTACATTAATCTAGATATAATTATATCAATCAACCAAATCAAGTTATTTGATAGTACCATTTTACATATACCATCGTTAGTATATTCATAACGATAACAATATTCCTTTTTAATGACATCAATAATCATAATTTAAACACAACTATATTAAATACTACCGAAAACATTTTTATGTAGGTGGAATCAATTTTATAACATTAAAACCATCATGTCTCTGAGTGATTTTGTTACCATTCAAAATTCATTACATCATCTCATTTCTAGGCATTTGAAACTGTCAATAAATGTAGGAAAGTATTTCATTTATTTTAAATTTTTCTAATGCAGTGCACGTATACTCATGTGGAAAAAAAAACAACCCCGATTTTTTTGTTGGATGAAAAATCATACAGTGATTTAGTAAAATGTATATGATTCATACATTGAGTACATATTTGCACAACTTCTTTGCATTGTTCTTTACATACTGTATTGTTGTTCTAATTCTGTTGTTATTTTAATGAATTGTTATCCGTTTCCTTCCTGTTCTCTTCATTTGAAACTTCTTCTAACAGGCATTCCACTTCGTCTACTGACACGTACTACTTATATCTGTCAACCTCAGTAACATACATCACACTTGTTCCCTCTTCAAACGGTCGCTCCTTCACTCGTCTTCTCACAGTGCACGTTTCCTCCTTGTTGCATTCTGTGCCTCGTTCTTCATCGAAATATGAATTCGGTCGACACTCTGACCTATATAACTATCCTCACATCACGGATCATCTAAATGCGATGTCCATCCAGCACTCGATGCATCTCACTTCTTCTCTCCGTTGACAGTGACTATCACAAGTAAAATCATCTCACCAAATCACTCCACTAGACGTCTACTAAATGCAACAGACAATACCAACTTTATACTCATCTCTAGACCTATTAACAGAGTCCACAGTACAACACCCTCTCCAGCTCCCGTTTGACAGCGGCACTAAATGTTTACGATATGAACGATAATAACTTTTTCACAGTTCCCTCTAATGAGAATTCACTATATATATATATATATATATATATATATATATATATATATATATATATATATATATCACAGATCATTCTCTTTCTATCAACAGGTAAATCTGAAAGATTTACACGGTTCAAAATATCAACATGTGAGGAACCGTCATAATTGTAGCCAGAACAGAAAGAAATCGAACCCAATTTATTCATCCTAATCAGTAACGATCAATATTCAGATTTTTACATTTGTGATAGCAGCCAATTCGAGATATTCAAAATTCTATACTTATTTATGATTTCTTGTGTTAAACCGGGGTTTACATCTGGACTGAACATTCATGGAACTCAGACTGTTTGTAAGAGAAATGTTTTAACGCACAATCAAGAATTATTACACAGAACCAAACATGACTGAATGAATCAGTGTTTCAGTAGTAGGATTCCATAGAGATGGCGCATTTATTTTCAAATCTGTACAAACGCGAATACATATACTTATTTTATTGGATGATAATAATATGCAGTTATTATTGTTTTCTTGTATTTTCCCATTGACGTTTTAGACTACAGTTGATCACTCTGTTATTGGCATATGTGCATGCTGTGCGCATGCTTTGATATTGCCTTAATCAACAAGCTTTTATGAGCAAAGATGGATAGTGACTTGCAGTGAAATCCATGACGTGCGTTTTGTACGATTCGGGACTCGTCAGTTGGATGTACCTGCATCTCAGAAATAAATCAGTTATGGGTAGAAGGTTTAAGGTGAAGATTGTGTGTGTAGGGGGGGGAGTAAATGACTATAAAGGAAAAAGAGCATGAAGAAGGAAACTAATTATAAGACATTATGACCATGGTAGAAGAAGAAGTTGTATCAGTCTCTTTTGCATATACCATTCTGGTCTTTCCAGATGTATGGCTATTGCTTCGACAATGCAAGGAAGATGCAATCCAATTGTCTTTGGAAGACTTCTACTTACCTTGTAGATGACTTTGAACACACAGTCTGTCTCGATTGAGTGACCTAAGTTCACAAGGTGTTGGACTATTGAAATTCCTTTTGAGCCGTTTCCTGGTCTTATTTGGCACGCCGGACAATGTTCTTAAAATCTTTTGGATAAAAATCAGTAGTGATTTCCTAGCAATCTTGAGGGATATATGTTTATTCATTCTTCAGTATCCTTAACAAATGTACAATCAGAAGCCTTGTTTTTGGGGACAGATTTCTGTGCAAATGAAAAAATTAATAAAATCCACACATATGTTCAGTTCGAAAATTTAATCAAACAAACAAGATGAACACCGTATTCATAGAGGCAGTTTCTTCAATTGTAGTAATCAAGAAAAGAAACATTGTGTTTAAGGATAAAGTACAATAAGAAAGAATTAGTTTGTGGAAAGTAAGATATAATGCAATTTTAATCTCGCGGTTTAGGGGAAGACTGAGAGTGTATACACTCACACCATTGTGTTACATTCTCAGCCATGTCACACACAGTCTCCAACCATAGTGGATGACATTCACGCGGACCACAACCAAGTAATCTGCATCTGCCAACATGGCTCAGACTAGAATTTAGTGACTTCAAGCACTGATGCCACGTTTTGGTTTGGCCGCCCCTAACTTTCTTCCAACCGTCTCTAATACTAGTCAGCATTGCGCATCGTGGTAAACAGTGTTCAGTTATACGTAACACGTGGCCCAACCATCTCAGTCGATGAAGATTCATAACCTCATTAACTGATTTACCATCATTCCCTAATACCCTACGTCTCACCTCACTATAACTTACCCGGTGATCCCAGCAGATGAGAGCTATATTTCTTAGGCATGTGTGGTCGAATACTAGTAGCTTCGAATATCTTCTACTCTTAATGGTCATGTTTCGCAGCTATAAAGTAGAACAGAACTAACTGCCGCGCAGTATACCCGTCCCTTAATTGATGGACGGATATCTCACTTTCGCTATACGTCACGTAGATTGACAAAAGTCAAGCGACGTTTTTAAATCCGTACAGAAATTTCATCAGACACAAACCCATTATGGCTGATCAGACTTCCAAGTTAGGTGATGTTGTCGACGCGTTCGACTACCTCACTCTCTATCATTAGTTCAAGTGTTGATGCAGGCCATTCTAGAAGAAACCACTTGCATTTTGGACAGGAGAGAAGCATCCCAAGCATTCTGTCATTGTTGTTCGATGCTTTTAGAAGACTCTGCATTTTATCAGCGTCTTCACCAAACAGGAAGTTGACGAAGAGTGATGAATTCCATTCAATTGATTGTTCCACAATGACATGTAGTGTTGCGATTTGGTCAGTACACGATCAATACTTACGGAATGCAGACTGTCGAATTTGAAGTTGGGCGTCTATGGAGTATTTTATTCTTGTTAACAACACCATATCGAATAATTCCGCTGGTATTGAGAGGAGAGTGATGCCTCTGTATTTGTCACACTTGCTGTTGTCGCCTTTCTTTGGTATCTTGGTCAGGTGTCGTTCTTTCTAGTCTTTTGGTACTGTCATTGCCAAGTTCACATAAATGAGAAGGGTGAGGAATGGGTTCAGCAAACCCATCCGGAGAAAACAACTTCGCTAAATAACTCTAACTCATTGCATTACGTTTCTTCAAACACATACACCAAGCTACATGGGTCTCACCGGATCACACTACACAGAACAAGATCGATCACATGTGCATCAATAAAATGCTCAGATGGTCAATGTAACATGTATGATGTGATAGTTCTCACAATGTGTTGGGTCTCAAGAAGTATCCTCATGACGAATGAATATCTGTCGATACGGTTGACCTATTTCAACGCACAATCAAGTTTATTAATTATTTGCTTGATTGATTGATTGATTGAGTGATTGATGAAACGTTTATTACAAATTCACTGATGTGTGGTAGGAATGTGTATTCTCTTCATGTTACAATCCAGGTCATTTATGGAAGTGTTGAACATTCAACTACGCAATAACATACAACGTTCCATCTTAATCGATCAATAACTAGTAATGCAGAGCTACTAATGAAATTTATAATCCAACTGGTTTCAATGTTACCGGTTGATGAATTCACGGCTATGCGATTTCCTTTGAGAAGTGAATTGGAACTGGGATATTTGTACTACCAACTAGTTTACATAGATTTAAAGCCTTTCAATATTCAATCCACACGGAATGGATTATGAGATATTTTGACATTGCAAAAGCCAATTTTGAAATCCCATCATTGTTCATCGATTACAGTGACTGATAACATCACTGATTTCTCACTGATTTACACAGAACGAAACACGACTGAATGAATCAGTATTTCAGTAGTAAGACTCCATACATCCTGATAAAATGTAAAACTGTAATGAAGTTAGCTTAACATTCATATTTACATCTACATCGAATCAATTATTCACTATGGCATGTTGTCGGCATTTCGTTTTATGTATATGCGAAAAATTCGATTTCACATGATTTCCTTCATCAGTGTAAACGTAAAGAAATTTCGAAAACGGTTTTCTCTTTCAAGTCTCTCATTCACAATAACTTGCTTTCAATTACACAATCGTTGTTGACAGCAAACTCTGAAATTAATCTCATCATGTGATACCTTCTAAACTAGACTGCAATAATTATTCTTTTGTTTTCAATATGGAGACTACCCTAGACACTATGAATCGAACGTTGATTTGGAAACTATTGGAAGCAGTGAATCTATGTGAAATATGTATGATTCTTTTGATAATTGACGAATTAGATTCAGTCGATTTCTCTCTCTCTCTACGTAATTTCACTCTCATTTTATTTATTCTAAATTAATAGATGAGGCAACCAGACAACTGAAAACCGATTTTGTGATGGAAATGTCCAGGTCCTTTCTAGTTATTTTGACTTTTCTGACTTGATCGTCGGTGAGATGATGGGAGAGAAATGTTCAGGGATCTCATACTAGGATGGAATGGATGTTCAATACTTCTTGACTTTCAATGATTATTAAAGGAAATCAGTTCAGAATACGAAATACGATTGTCGAAATGGAAAACAATTCCTTGACGAAATCACATGTTTAGATGTTAGTTAGGTATGTATTTGAAATAGACACGTTAATTTTATGAATTCCTACTATGGTATTTCAATATGGATGATAAAACAATGAACGGGTTTTTGATTTCACATTTTCAAATATCTTTCTTTGTATGGATCGGTCGTTCACAGACAAATTCGCGTCATCGTTGAATAAATATTTGAATTAAACTCATCAGCATACCAGATGAGTTTTGTGGATATTATAGTAATTTCAATGGTGAAGATCATGAGTCAGTTGAAGCTAGACCACCATGACAAACCTGAAAGCATTGGACGGCCGTTTCGTCCTGTTGTGAGACTCCTTCAAGATGTATATCCTGAAGTTCTAGTGAGATTTAGTGACCAGTGGAGTTCAACCAGGTCTGTTGTGAGATAGTAACTCACTGAAAACAGTGGTGGATGTGTCGCTCGATTTCGCGGATTAGTTGAAGTTAGACATTAACACCTTTGGATTCCAGCTTAGTGGTCTAGTGTTTAGGTGCTCATGCACGAAACCAGTAGGTCCTGAGTTCGAATCTCGCAGGGGTCGAGGTCGTGGAGGAGTCCCACAATAAAACGATTCGGCCGTTCAGTGTTTCGAGGTTTTCCGTGATCTTAAGCATTGAAATCATCATTATACATCAAAATCCTTGGCAAAGTAAGAGCCGCGTTCCTATAATTGAAGAACATATGGGACTCAAAACAACTTTCAACCAATATCAAAGTCAGAATCTTCAATACGAACATGAAGACATTTCTACTCTAGCAAGCTGAAACATGGAGAATTACTAAAACCTTCGTCAAAAATGTACAATTATTTATAAATAGTTGTCTATGCAAGATACTCAACATCTATTGGTCGAAGAACACATTTCGTCGAGAAATCAAAGCAGATATGAAAGGGAAGAATGTTAACTGCAATTGACTGGATAGGTTTGCTCAGGAAACGGTTGGATCGGGAGTGCAAATGGGCGACCTATGCTCAACCACGAAGGAAAACGGGCTTAAGTAAGTAAGTAATTAAGTAAGTTCTATGGTTAAATGATAGGTAATTTTTATTCAGTTTTCAGTCGAAATATCTTTGTTAAGATAAAACTAAAATGATATTCAGCACATGGTATAAGCATGTTGAACAAATACATCAACCTACAAGGTAATTAAGTTAGTACTTGTTAACACGAGGCAGTGTATATTCCATCGTAGTGTGGTTTTCACATCTTCAACTATGGTCAACAGATATTGCAACGAAATGTCACAAATAGAATTTCAAAGAAAATTACACTGATCGTTTTACTTCTTAAGCTCAATCAATCCACAATGCTCTCAGTACTATAATCAACTAATGACATTCTAACATAAAATCACACTGGACATCTCAATAACCACAACTAGATCGATTCATCATTCCTATCACACACAACCATCTATCCTGAAATGTAATCAATTAGAGTAATAATCTACTTTCCATCAAGTAACTTGTATTCGTTGTACAAACACTTCGGATCTGATTGGCTGATATTCTCTAGTTGAATATATCCTATCGATTGCGTTGAAGAGACGAAACGTTGTTCCCCTCATTTGTTTCTACATACTCCTCACACTCCAGTAATAATTTGATTTCAACAAAGTAAATATGAAACAAATTCATTATTCAATTGATAAGAATGGTGTATAATGGTGTACAAATAAGTAAGATCAAATGACAATAGAATGAGTAGTGAATAAATAATGATTCGGTTGATTGATTGACATTAGATTCAATGGAATATCTTCTTTACATTTGACCTCAATTAGACGATTATGCAGATATAACATTGTCACCTTCAAATGTACGTATTCTAATAATTGACAAGACCAAGTAGACGGCTTGAATAATCCCGAATATGAAACACAGATACATGATTATATTTAGATAAGTTTGTGTATATTCAATTATCGCTGATACACATCCCTATGAAATGATGAGAGAGAGTGAGTAAAGAATCACAATGAAATGTTTATCATTGAATCAATGTAAATGGATAATTGAAATGTGAAGCGTAGTGAAAGTGATTAGACTGTGATGTTGTTGTGAATGAAAATAAGACTGAGTAAAATGCAGAAGTATGTTGTGACAGACAACAATGTGTTGTTGCTGTGTCGTTAGAGCAGTTCAGTGAGTTTGAGTTGATTGTTTTGATTTTACCACTAGTCACTCACTAGTATGATTGAGTTATAGTGTGCTTCGAAATAGTGTTCTGATGATACGTACATAAGTGTCATTAATGACAACAACTTCAATGGATTGAATGTCAACTAATCTTCAAATACGGAACTCTTATGGATATTCATGTGTGTTATTGAAAACCGCGTAATCAAGATGATTGCATATGTCTAGATGAATAGCACTAAGCAATCGATCCTACATCGGAAATCACTAAGCAACATGTTAACAAACGTTCTTGAAACTTGCTCGAAATTCTACTCAATAAACAAAATTATTCCATATGATAGTTGACTGCACGTGTTCCTAGAGAGTGATGTGAACATTAATCATTCAGTTGTAAACCGTATGAGAATAGCAAAATGCATATTTTGTGGGGATTGATAAACTGATGAAATCAGGTAATTTAATTGATTAAAAATTTGCAAAATATTGACTTACTTTAGGATATGCGAATCTTCCGTATTTACATGAAGTAGGCATTTGTGATATCCTACCTAGAATTGGATAGTCTGCGTGTGATTTCGCTCCACAGCAGTAAAACTATAGACAAGATATCAGCGGAATTACAGATTTGATTATTAATTACAGTCGATTGTAAATTATCAAACTCCATTTGATAATCAACTCGTTTCTCATATTCTTTAACAGTAGAACTTAACGAGCTATTAGCTAACGTAGGGAACTATAGTGATATGAAAATCATATCGTCACGATATATTAGGTTCAAATAGTATAAAACAAACCCTGTCCTCCGTTGCAGCTACTTTAAATGCCATACCAATCCACATACAAGTCACCACAAGCAGAACGAAAATGTTCTAAACACAGGCATGAGTGAAATACATTCGTCCACATTGCATGTATCACTCACCAAATATATGATCATTTTCTGTTTCTTGAAGTGTCCATAAATTCCAACAAATGATCCTAGTATACCGAGACCTCCTGAGATACTGACAGCGAGGAAGATCGCTGGTTTCGCACTTTGTAGTATTGTTTTGAATTGATTTAATGTGATTTGTGGATAAATTCCGAGTCCTAACAGAACAATACCGAACACCTAGATTGTTTAAGTAAGATCAAATGAACCATATGAGGAGAACACATGTAATGATACTTACTACAAAACTACAATTGCACAAGATAAATATTTTCGTCCAAGATTCACTTGACAATAACATTTCAATATTGTTCACTCAGATGATGATGATGCTGATGATGATGATGATGATGATATTTTGTATGATGTATGTAGTACTGGTAATAAATGTGAGTCAATTGTATCTTTCTTTCACTTTCAGTCTGAATTGTCACCAATTATCAAGTCAAATGATAAAATTAAGTAGGATTCGTCTGAATTAATTTATTAATTGTACTGTGTATTTCTAATAGGAATTCATGCACAAACAAAGTTAACTTACTTAATTCTAATGCACTAATTAATCACATCAACATCAACATCATCATCCTCACTATGGTTCAAATTCTTTTCATTATAAGTATTTGTTACTATGGTGTATGTATGTTTATACATTTCATAATGATGATTGTCATTTAGTGACACTTATATTCACATAATCAAATCATGGTAATTAAAACGTAATTTAGCTGCCTATAAAAGTCATGAGACATAAATTTGTAGAAATGGCATAGACTGAAATTTGGGTATTTCCAACTTTCCATTCAATAACCTTTCTATTCCTATACATTATACAGATTTTACATCGACATTATGAGTGGTTGGATACTCCGTATGTCCAAATGTTTATTCAAAAACATGATGCTAGGTTTGAAGCTACCATGGGTTTACTTAATCTGCGAACGAGAAGGAGACTCGATGACAAAAGAACAGTGAGCTAGCTATTGATGTGTCCCAGTCTCGCTATCTAGAGAAAGAATTCCAAGCTCAGAATGAGAAGTACATTCTACAATCAACCAGAAAACGAGCGATATATATATTTATAGAACAGACTGGGCTAGGCGGAAAGCGGGACTAATCAGGACTCTAGGCTGCTCTTACGTATTTACGCGTCATTGATTCGATCGATGATTCCCTGCTCTCTAATCGGCGGTCACAAGTGATAACACATGTAAATTAGATTAATTATCACATAGACTACTGATTCGTTGAATGGATTTTTATTCCTTTATCCAGTAATCGTGTTGGATAGTCATTTTCTATGCACATATTCCATATATCAGGTAATGTTTATCATCAGTAGTATTGATAACTTCGTTCAAAATTACAATTATGGGTACCGTATTGAGCATCCAGCATACTTCATTTCTAGCAATTCGTAAAGGACAATCTAACCATATCATCCACCGTTCGTTCTCATAAATATTTCTTATTATCTTCGCACTGTATAGTATGTCATGTGCATGAATCTAAAAGAGTTTACATATCATCGCTGTGAAGAGTAGACAAAAGTGAAAATATCCCAAACAATGTGGTGTTCTCGTGTGTGGCTTATACTACTATGGTTCAGTATTTCTCAGAATCTTTTCATAAATACTTCAGTTACCTTGTTAAAATCAATCCATAATAAGGAAATGATATTCCAATCAAGCAGTCTGTAATGAGATAAAATGTGATTTATTGTCGTATATACATTCAGTCGTTGATTACATAGATCTCTGAAACTTTATTCAACCGACAATCAGATTGAATTTACACAAAGTTCAGTTTGATTTAGACTAATGGATCAATGCTAACTAGCATGAAGCTCATGAGTATGTGCAAACAATTAGGTGAAGAAGAACTGTCGAGTTAAATAACCCTGGAGAAATAACAATGTCAATGTTGGACTTGATAGTCTCAACTAAATTGAGCATGTACTAGAGAGTTAATAATCATGAATACATTTTTTGCGATATTCCCATGAGTAGAAAATTGTGTTTCCGATGTTACGTGACTTAATATAATCCACTCCTTCAGAGTGAATATATCACCGATTATTTGCTTACTCTGAAGAAATGACCTATAATAAGTCACGAAACGTCAGGAATACAACTTTTCACTCATGAGTATATCACATAGTGTGAAATAATTCACTTATTTTCTGATTATTTTCCCTAGTAAAATACACTTGATCATCGTCAAGCGTTACTTATGCTTCACCATGGAGATTACAATATTCTATACTATTGTTCTATAACAAATTAAATCAAATGATTCATTTCATTTAAACACTCGTATACATGAGAATACTCAAGTGAAATATAAAAATAGAAACGACTTCCTTAGTTAGTAGTATATATGTATATACATGCATAAAAGTAAACGCAAATACATTCATCACACAACAACAGTAAACGTTCCACCATCATTTTAATTGACAACATGGAAAACAAAAAGATAAAAATAGCTGTGATGTGCATGACTCCAGTTATAGATAAAACAAACATTCCACACACTACAACTATTTACTACATTGACGTATCTCAGTTGGAATGAAGAGAATTAGTCGTATGTTTTGTGACAAATCAGACATCACCTATCATAACATTTCAATAGTAAAATCGAACATCTGTCAATATTCTCTTATAGTCGATTCATTATCATTAAAACTAATAGATATGAACTTAACATTGTCACAAAACACTTGGAGACACATACAATTGTTTGCTTGTAGTAAGTGACGTTTCTGTATTCTCCTTGATCTGATCACTTTATTCTTATCTATGTTTTCAAGATATTTGATGGAGTCCAGCTTATCTATGGAATCAACCGAGAGGACGTATTAAAAGAATACCGTGAAATTTCACAAGGAGCGTTACCTTGTGATCTCTCTCATGGTTTGCATATCACAAGGTATTTCCATCTTCGCGTCATTGTTTACAATAGTTGGTCTATGAAATCATCAGAAAACCGATCAGATATCTGGTAACTAATAAATGACTTTTGAATGAATATGATGGCGCGACTATAATTTATGGGCAAAGCGATTAGGTATAAGATAACAGGTGTCAGATTTTGGCACGAAATTCACCCATCTATTTAGTTAAATAGAGTTTTGACATTATAACTTATATCAGTTTGTGATGAAAACATGAAATCGAATTCCTGACACTTACCATCAATTGTAAATCATAATTCTAATCCCTCACACTGGTTTATAAGCGTCATTTGATTTTAGTTACTAGGTGGACATACTAAAGGTCACTTTAGCGTCGCACAAATGTCGACCATAAATTATAGTCTCATCAATATGTTTTATTTTTATTGATGTTTGTGTTTAGTATTTGGTTGTTTTGACAATCAGAACGCTTACCGATTTAGGTATATGATCACAATCTACCGTTTCAGAGGATCAAGTGGGTTTGATGATGATTGAATGGAATAGATTTTAACAAGCTACTATTTCTTGTTTGTTGTAGTTCCTTCTGAATGTTTATAATTTAATAAAGAATACCATAATGTGTTATAACGACAACCCTGTATATAGATCTGTTTAACAGGATTCAAAATACAGTGTGTTATTTATTGTTGAATAGTGTTGATAATATTTTGCCAACATTGTAAATTTTATGGGACATTTTCTGATAATGATTACAATGTTTATCATCTATTGTGATGACAATCATGCAGATATAGTAATGGATTCTATCAAATGTTAAGCTAATATTCAATCGACTTTAGTCGTTTTGAAGGATTCATTTAGATACCTATTTATTCTATTTAGCTTATTTAACTATAATCAAACAATAGCATGTACTTATGTCCATGTGATAATCAAGTATATTTCTGTCCTGTATTCAGTATCTCTAAATAGTTTACATCATAATTTGATCATTCAAGTGTGTTACTTCATTGAGTTGATTAATGTACACTGTTAATTTTTATCGAACCTTCTAACTGAATGACCGAGTTTTATATAAAATTCCGAAAATCTATAATACGACACCTATCTGAAATACATTCATGTTATTTCTAACAATGTAAGCAAAGGCCACACTTCAAAGCGTCAAACGGTTAAAATCACGATGATAAATGAGTTGAATGTGACAAGTCTATGTAAGTAGTTAGAAGTACCACACATCAACGGACAATAAGAATTCGAAATGCTTAGAATGAAATCAGTCGCTGAATAATAATTATAAGTAGTTATTAGTAAAAGGTTGTGGAGATTGTTGAATTTCATTGAAATCATGAATGGATTAATGTTAGTTCACTCAAAAGCTTCCTTATTGAAGAGTAGTAGTGATGTGGAAATTACTGTAAAAATGAATACAGTAGAATGACCAAGTATAATCAAATACCAAATACACGTCTTCCACCATCGTTCAACTCACAGTTGAATTGAGTCGTAATATTGTTCTTCACTCTGTCTTTGAAATTATTTTTCATGAAAGCCATCTTAAGAGCATACATGCTTTGTTGAGCCTTAACTTCAAGCCGTCATGTGACTTCAGGGTTATAATTTACTGATAAGATGAACTACCGTAATCCAGATTCAATATCCAAATGCAAATTGATTTTTGTTCATATCCTAATTTGTTTAAATTGACTCTTATATAACATTTAGGTATCTTAACACGTTAAGCTGTAAGTTCTCCGGAATATAAACAAAGAAGTGGAATTCCGATGGCGAAGACAGCCAGTGTAGCAGTAGCCTATAAATCGGTAGGCCTAAACATACACAAGGGAGAAATCTAGATCTACAAATACAACACGGAGAAGACCAACCCAATCAGTCTTGATGAAGAAATTCCAGAACAGATGGTAAGTTTCATTTAGCTACATGAGTCTTACCGGATCACACTACAGACACCATATAAATCATATTTGTACCACTAAGAAATTATGAGAGTCAATGAAAGAAGTGAGAACCATTAGAGGATTTGACATAGCTTCAGATCACCATCTACCTAATGGTTGCCAAAGATGAAACTATGGTCAAGCAAGCAATGGAAAACTGGAGAAACAGTATCACGAATATTCAATACAGCTTGAATATAGTTAGATGATTTGAACTTCTCGGATGATTCAGCTGTTCTATACCATACACAGAAACAAATGCTGGTGAAGACAGCCAGTACGGATGCAGCAGTCTCTACATCAGTACGTCTCAACATACACAAGGGAGAAAGCAAGATCCCAATATTCAACACAAGAATAGTCAATAAAATCACACTTGATGTAGAAACTCTGGAACAGGTGGAAATCTTCACTTATCTGGATGGCATCGTCGATGAATAATGATGGTCCAATGCAGACGTAATGGTGAGGATTGGCAGAGCAAGGACAGCATTTCTACAGTTGGACAAAATATGAAACTGAAAACAGCTGTCTGCAAGTCAACATCAAAATCAGGATCTTCAATACGAACGTCAAAACAGTTCTATTGTACGGAGCTGAAACTTGGAGTGCTACCACAATGATCATCAAAATATTACAAGTATTTATAAACAATTGCCTACACAAGATATTCAATGTCCGTTAAACGGATATCATCAGCAGCAGCATACTATGGGAGTGAACAAATCAACTTCCATCTGAAGAGGAAATTAGGAAAAGATGTTGGAAGTGGTGAGTGAGATATACATTACCAAAATCATTAAACTACAAACTTGGGGCCCTGAAGTGAATGGAAATGCGCACCACCAATAAACACATAGCTTCGGCAATCAGGGTCAGGCATCAAAAGAATTAATAGCCGTTTGAGACAATTTTAAGCTAGAGCGGAGGACAGCGTTTGTTGAGGAATTTTGATGGATGACCTATGCTACTTCACGAGGTGTAACAGGAGTAAGTAAGTAAGTAAGTAAATAAGCATATGAATTTGATAGTTTTGGATATTACAAGTTAGTATATTACATTTGTCTACTTCTATATATCACTATTATGCAAATCAACTCCACTTAATTTAACGGAGTTTTGGATTGATGAGATCTTTATGATTAGTTATGTCAGTCACTGTCCCATATATCAGTTGTGAATGTACACATTTAACAATTCGGGATATTACGATAATACACTGATTTGTATTGTTTCTGTTCGACATGAAAACCAAGAATTATCTGAGCTGGAAGCGAAAGTCACATTTTATTCAATAATAATAATAATAATAATAATAATAATAATAATATTATTATTATTATTATTATTATTAATAGCTTTATTCAATATTTTACTCTTCGTACAACACATATTGTTGCAATTTTCTTAACTGTTGGTCGATTTTGGACGATCACATATTGAATGGTCACCAGTTAGAAGTCAGCACTCTAGGAATTGACATCTGAATAATATAGATTCTTTTCAATGCATATTCCCAACAACCACGATGTCTCTAACTAGGCACATTTGTAACCTTTAAAGCCGAAAATTTTAAACTGTTCATAGAAACTCCTGAATAGCTCAACTGATTACCAGCTATAATGATGTGATAAAACACACAAAAATAGATAACTTGTTGAAATATGTAAATAGCAGGAACAGGCAGCCAAGATACTGAAGCAGGCCGCACATATTATGGTATTTACTGTCACAATTATTGATTAGTTTCAATGAATCCATCCTATCAATGTAGTTCTATCATTACTATAAAATATATTTCAGTCTTTGCATATGTAAAGCTACTACAAATTATACGAGTTCTGTTGTATGTGTGCTACTTATATCAACATAAGTAGTAGATAACGTGAGTCAGAAATAGAATGTCTGGCAACAGAAGGCAAGAACGGCAATAGAAATGACTTGCTTGATACAAAAAAAGATCATCATCATCAGATTGTTCATCAAATATTATTACATTCTGTGTACAGTTTTGATTGACAATGAAAGCAAGGTGGTAGAGAAAATGTTTAATTTACAAATTGATGAGACAATCAGAAATGTTACGTAATAGTTCAATAGCATTTTATCAACAATAATTAAGTGTTATTCATGCGAAATTCCGGCCGAGATTCAATCCTCATGAGTAGTCTTCGACTTGTTTCAACAAGAGGTCTGCGTCGATCGAATCTTTCCATATTTAAATTTACAAATCATCACAAATGACAGAATCAAGTAGATACCATGAATTATTCCAAGACCGAAGCATAAATAGATCAGAATGTGTTTATAATATTGTACAAATTCATTCAATGCATCAATGCATCCCTATATATGTTAAAATAAAGAAACTACACAGTGTTAGTGAATTATGTCAAGTTGGGAAGATACAAATGCTTAATGTTATGTAATATTCACAACAAGTGAATGAATCATCTATCTGACCATAGAGAACGATGTTTGATTGATTCATTGATTTCCACATTGGTTTATGAGTCATGAGATGGATGAGTCATTGAATGATGACTAACTGGTAAGCTTCAGATGGAAATGTTGAATGTGATTTGTGGAATTCAGTTTGCATGAAATGATTCATTGAAAGGTATCTATACAACAAGTTAATCTTCTTCCTTATGAAAGTCTGTTGAGTAAGATATGAGCACTGCATTCAAAAACCAAGTAATGTTCATTCTATAAATCAACCAAAAACTGTGTTTCCTTTGAAACGTCTATTGATGTGTTCACATAACTGATCCATTTGTATCGGTGGATGTTATTCAATGACCAGATTGTTAAATGTGGTCCTTGTTTATAAAGCAGACATTAAGATATAAAATGGCATAAGCCTAAAATAGGTAAGCAAATGGAATCGCCTTGGATGTATGTAGCTTCTCACTTAGGACAGTGGCTACTTCCACAACACTAAGCCAACAGTAAACTGATAAGTAAGTTATAAAATCTAGTGTTGTTGAAGGAAATCTACGGAAAGTATTGAGACAGTGTCTATTTTGTAGTTTACATGATGAACTGACTTTAATTAAACAACTAATGAAAATAAGACAACCATCACTTATTTGTTTCGTACTGAAATGAATCACTTTAACCGTCCACATACACTTTCCCATTTAGAAACCAGGGCACAATGGATGATTATCTTGGTGAACATCATCTAGTAGCGCAAATATCTGTAGTTAAACTATTTGTTCATTTGTAATGACTGAAATCTCGCTTGGGTTTATTCTCAGTCTTCCAGAATTTCATTCCGAAAATATAAAATTTTCAATTAGATGATGTTCTTCTGTTGTTTCGATTCTCAACATGTGAACTCAATGAAACTTATGAGTTGCTATGAGATCTCTCACCACATCGCTCTTAAAAGTGTTTTTCCATTAGCTTCTATCCAATCAATGAATATTGTTCTTCACTCTTCATTCTGTATCCTCCTTTATAAATTCACTTATATTTATTTTCAGTTTAGAGTTGTGCAGACTGTTGAGTTCTGATTGAAATCATGAATCGATTGATGTTAGACCACCATCAGAATATACATAAAATCCAGTTATGGTGAATAGAACAACGTTGACATGACAAGTATATGTAACAAGGAATTGAGGATATCAGGATGTAAATTTCCAACATCTGTAAACTTGGGACTGAGAGTTACAAATCTACATTGGTAATGTGGTTCAGGTCAATTATGAGAAGATTTGTTGTAAACAGAATGTGTTAGGAATATTTAGGAAGCATGTTAAACCATAGTGTAGAATGTATATTTTTCAATGAATTAACTGGATAGTTCGAGCATTGGACATATCATGGTTATTGTAGCACGGATATCGCTTTATATTTCTTAACAATAACGTGCAGAGATGTTTCGTCAAACATTTCCTCACACATTTACCTATTTGATGTTGAAAGTCCCTTCAGAATTGGAAGCTTTCAATAGGTTCATATACAATTAGAGTGTTTTACAACAATCAAATATTTACTTACCAGTGAATATGGTTTTATTCCAGACAAACAGGAAATCGGTATAAGTTGTTTAACATGTGGATAATCGTTGGATGAATCAGCCCCACAACAATGAAACTGTATTTACAGAGTTAACACATTTACCGATATTTCATTAGCTTACTGTTGTTTGTAAATTATCAAATTCTATTCGATAACGAAGATTTGTCCAATATTGTTTAACATTCGTATTTAACGAACTATGAGCTTCAGTGAAGAACTGTATACGTGCAAGTGATTAGATATCATCAAACAATATCAGACATAAACTAACTTGATCTTTCATTAAACAGGATGTCAATGCTATGCCTATTTCCATAAGTATTACAATGGTCAAAGTACATAGATGCTAAACATATAGGTTGAATAAATATGCATCCTATGCATTAATATTTCAATGGTTACCAGATACATGATGATGTTTCTTTTATTCAATATTGCTAATATTCCAATACATGCAGCTAATATACCGAGACTTCCTGAGAAAGTAGCAGTTATGAAGATGGGTGGTATAGTTGCTTGCAAAATCCTCTTATATCCAAATAGTTTGGTTGGTACTTTCATGCCATATACAACCACTATACTGCCAATTGTCTATATTGCATCATAAAGAATGAAGTGAATATAACAATAGAGAAACAAATCAATAGAAATTCGACTTACAATAAAAAGGCAGTTGAAGAAAACGAACAGTTTTATTGAATATCGTTCAACTATTGACCAATACATGATATTGAATTCGATGGGAATTGGCACTCACACACACACTCTGAATCCCCTTTCTATTTTATTATCCATTTGCAAATTGCAAATTTTTAATGCAATTTCATCCATGCTGTGATCATGTCATTTTTGTTGATTTCCAATGAGCCTATATTTTGAGTGAAAGTAATAATGAATGAATTTAGCCTACGTATAACCAATGTGAATCAGCTTTTGATAGACTGATATGTATGTATGTATGTATGGTATGTGTGATGTAGATAATCATTTATGTAATTCACTATGTAAAATATTTGTGTATCATAAGTCTTCACTAATTCTACTTGCTGTAATACATGTGACTCGTTAAAGGAATCTAATTGTTTGATTATGTAGTTTTGTAGTTTTGAATGATAACAATCCACATCGATTCAATACTACTTAATGAGTGATGAAATTGATGAAATAGAAACATGTTGCATAGGTCAATGAAGATTGATTGCCATGTGGTTGATTGATCTGTTTTGTATTCATTTAATTCTAGGTAGATCAATCTGTTCAATAGATAATGGCCTCACCTGGAATCCTGAAGGTCAAAGGAGAAGAGGAAGATCAAAGAACATATTACATCAAGATATGGAGACAGTCATGAGAAGAATGAATAACAATTGGATAGTACTAGAAAGGAAGGCTCAGGACAGTGTGGGTTGGAGAATACTAGTTGGCGGCCTATGCTCCACTGGGAGTAACAAGCGTAAAGTAAGTAAGTAAACCAACTGTTCAATAGATAATTATCCCTTTTAGAGTGTACAACTGTTGAATATGAAACAAAGCCACTTATTTATTGATACTTATTAAAATTAAGTAGCATTTTAAACTTGATAACATCATAATGATTTGACCTCAAAATTGATGGGGTACAAGAGGTGCATCGTTTTTGATTGAGTTGACGTTTTGTTGAGATTAGATTGACTTACACATTGTATTCGTCATAGATTAATAAATGAAGCCAATGTTATTACATTTTGTGTGTTGGTTTATTCAGACAGTTAACATTTTTCATTGTTGAGATTGAGGCGTATGATATGCTGGATGTCAGTGACTATCAGCAGTGATATTTCACAACATAGGAATAAGTATGAATTAACCGACGGAAATGATTTCATCTTCATAAAACCTATTTATTACTGATACCTTAATCATATTTCATATATCGACTGGTACTCTCCTTTTTCGGATTCGTTAACTGAATGCTATGACATCCTGAAGTAAATATATTCCCTAATAATCGAACCTAGTACCCCTCATTTTAATCACTTACAGCCTTTTCCACTAAGCTACTGAAACTAACCACCCAGTGACTTGTGGAACAACGACGGAGTTCAGCTCTATTTAATGACATCTCCAAATTAATCCAGTCAAGAAGACCATATATTAAAAAAAACTGATCAATCACAGTCTATAAAATCAACAACGAGACAATTCAAACTCATACAAATGAATGCAAACAACAACCTGTATGAAAGATGAAATATAAAACTTGTTTACCAGTCAATAATAATCATGTCACTAATACAAATAATGATTATTTTGGGGTATTTTACATAAATTGGGATAAAAATGTTATCATTAACTTACTTGTATATAAATCCTATCGCGATTATGAAAGGATTTTGGAACTAAAACATCTCCTAATTTATTACTCGATTTAACTTCAACGCCACAACTGGAAAGGATTGCCTAACACAGCTGTGGTTCGTGCTACTGATGTCAATAGATATAAGTAGTATATATCATCGGTCAAAAATGAAATACCTGGGAATAGAAAGTTAGGAATATCGAAATAAAGAGAATGGGGACAGAGAATGGTTGTTATGAAAATGAACGGACAGTAAAGTCTGAGACGATTGAATGACATTTTGTAAATGAAGTATTTACTGTATTGATCTCAGATTTTACTAAGATGTTATGTAATTTTGTATCCAGATATATCCCCACTTGTTTACTCGTTCAATACACAAGGTTGGATGGAGAGTGCAATTGTATGAACGAAGAATATTCTTTTCAATAATTTCTCATTAGCTTCTACAATTATAAATCCAAATTAGAGAGGAAAATATCTGCCAATATGGGACCCAGGGGTGAACCCATCGCGACACCATCTATTTGTCTATAGATTTCACCATTGAATTTGAAATGTACATTTATAGTACATTTTGGTAATAATTCTTTGATGATCTCCACAGGGATTATCGTTTATAGTTCTTGTTCTCTAAGTTGTTCACAAATATATTCTACAGTTTCTCTGAGTGGGACATTTGTAAACAATGATGTTACGTCAAAGGACATCATCGTTTGATCTTTCGTGTTCATGTTTTTAATCTTGTCAACGAATTGGAATACATCCTGAATACTATGTTTCACCAGGCCTTTATGGAGTGGTTTCAAAACGGTTAATAACCACTTTGCTACAGTATGATATGGGGAGTCGTACATGTCTAAAATTGGCTTTAATGGGACATCCGGTTTATGTATCTTCGGCAATCCGTATAACCTAGGTAAATGCGTACCTATCGGCTTAATTGTTTCGTATATGTCTAGTGGAATCATCTGTTAGTCTCTGAGTCACAACATTTAAACTGAAGATTAAATGAATTTGTCAATACAACACTGTCTGGTTTTATAAATAAACTTGTCAGATGCAGACGTCAAGGCGAGGATTGGCAAAGCTAGAGCGGCATTCCTTCAACTGAAGAACATATGGAACTCAAAACAACTTTCAACCAATATCAAAGTCACAATCTTCAATACGAACGTCAAGGCAGTTCTCCTGTACGGAGCTGAAACTTGGAGAACTACAACAACCACCATCAAGAAGGTACAGGTATTTATTAATAGCTGTCTACGCATGATACTCAACATCCATTGACCGGATACCATCAGCAACAGCCTTTTGTGGGAGAGAACCAACCAGCTTCCAGCTGAAGAGGAAATTAGGAAAAGACGATGGAAATGGATAGGACATACATTGAAGAAATCATCAAACTGCATTACGAGACAAGCGCTAACTTGGAATCCTGAAGGGAAGCGGAAAAGAGGAAGGCCAAAGAACACATTACGTCGGGAAATAGAAGCAGATATAAATAGGATGAATAAGAACTGGAAAGAGCTTGAAAGGATTGCCCAGGACAGAGTTGGATGGAGAATGCTGATGAGCGGCCTATGCTCCTTCACGAGGAGCAACAGGCGTAAGTAAGTAAGTAAGTTGTCGAGACACTAGTTTCGATAACTGCTTTACAATGGCTAAATCAATGAGATGCTAAACATGAATATCAATAGAAATTGTATCATATTTCGTTTGCATATTTTATTTACTACATCGATCATGATTATCTTGTTCTTTCATAATCCAAAAATTACGATACATCCAGCCAGTTTATCGAGACCACCTGCAAAATTGATCCTTGAAATATCTTATTGAGACTCTTCATTTTGACGTCAATTAGATTGGATGAGGAACAGGTATCAAAAGATTGGAAAGAAGGACTTCTAGTCAAAATACCGAAGAAAGGCGATCTCAGCAACTGTGACAACTACAGGGGAATCACTCTTCTCTCAATACCAGGAAAAGTCTTCAACAGGGTATTGTTAAACAGGATGAAGGACTCCGTAGACGCCCAACTTCGAGACCAACAGGCAGGATTCCGTAAGGATAGATCGTGCACAGACCAAATCGCAACTCTACGGATCATTGTGGAACAATCAATTGAATGGAATTCATCACTCTATATCAACTTCATTGACTACGAAAAAGCATTTGACAGCGTGGATAGAACAACACTATGGAAGCTTCTTCGACACTACGGCGTGCCTCAGAAGATAGTCAATATCATACGGAATTCCTACGATGGATTAAACTGCAAAATCGTTCATGGAGGACAGTTGACAAAGTCGTTCGAAGTAAAGACCGGTGTCAGGCAAGGTTGCTTACTCTCACCCTTTCTCTTTCTCCTGTTGATCGACTGGATCATGAAGACGTCAACATCTGAAGGGAAGCACGGGATACAGTGGACAGCTAGGATGCAATTGGATGATCTAGACTTCGCAGATGATCTGGCTCTTCTATCGCATACACAACTACAAATGCAGGAGAAGACAACCAGTGTAGCTGCAGCCTCAGCAGCAATAGGTCTCAATATACACAAAGGGAAAAGCAAGATTCTTCGATACAACACAGCATGTACCAATTCAATCACAATTGACAGAGAAGCTTTGGAAGATGTAAAAAACTTTACACATTTGGGCAGTATCATCGATGAACACGGTGGATCTGATGCAGATGTGAAGGCACGGATTGGCAAAGCAAGAGCAGCATATTTACAACTGAAGAATATCTGGAACTCAAAACAATTGGCAACCAACACCAAAGTCAGAATTTTCAACACAAATGTTAAGACAGTTCTACTGTATGGGGCGGAAACCTGGAAAACTACGAAATCCATCGTTCAAAAGACACAGGTGTTTATTAACAGTTGTCTACGCAAAATACTTCGGATCCGTTGGCCGGACACTATAAGCAACAACCTACTGTGGGAGAGAACAAACCAGACCTCAGTGGAGGACAAAATCAAGAAGAATCGCTGGAAGTGGATAGGACATACATTGAGAAAAGCACCCAACGGCGTCAAAGGAGAAGAGGAAGACCAAAGAACACATTACGCCAAGAAATGGAGATAGACATGAGAAAATAAACAAGAATTGGATGGAACTAGAAAAGAAGGCCCAGGACAGAGTGGGTTGGAGAAATGCTGGTCGGCGGCCTATGCTCCATTGGGAGTAACAGACGTAAGTAAGTAACTAAGATCGGACGATGTTGTTGAAGGACTCATCACTTTAGTGTCCTGTTTTATTGGCCCCTAATCTGACTCCATATTAAAAGGCTGCGTGTTCAAAATACGTTGGGCTCACCACTTTAGTGACCATGGATCTGATTCCAGTAATATTATATGAATGATTGTTATCTAAATATACATCCTAGCTATCATCGTATATAATTATTGACTTAACTAGCGTTAGTGAATAACTGGCCGCTAAAAAGTGTCTAGTATAACACTATAGTAAAATAATACCGACTTGAGATAATTTCATTAATGATTTGATCCCAAATATTAGAAGAATAATTTCAAAGTATCTTGATAGAATAGATGAGTATGATGAAAGAACAAATGTAAAGGGACTTACTATTAGAAAAATAAAACAATATAATAAGATAAACAAATTTGTCCAAGATTTCTTATTTGGTAATGACAAATTCATATTCTTTGATTAGTTCATCCAACACTATTCTGTGAGAGAGGACAAACCAGCTTCTAGTTGAAGAGGAAATTAGGAAAAAACGTTTGAAGTGGATAGGACATACATCAAAGAAACCATCAAATTGCATCACAATTTAAGCCCTAACTTGAAATCCTGAAACGAAACGGAAAAGAGGAAGACTAAAGTAAACATTACATCGAGAAATAGAAACACATATGAAAAGTATGAATAACAACTGAAAATAACTGGAAAGTATTGCCCAGGACAGGGTTACTTACTTACTTACGCCTGTTACTCCCAATGGAGCATAGGCCGCCGACCAGCATTCTCCAACCCACTCTGTCCCACTCTGACTTCTTTTCTAGTTCCATCCAATTCTTGTTCATTTTTCTCATATCTATCTCCATTTCCCGGCGTAATGTATTCTTTGGTCTTCCTCTCCTCCTTCGACCTTGAGGATTCCATATGAGGATAGAGAGTATTGGTTGGCGGCCTATTCTCCTTCACGAGGAGTTACAAAATTAAGTAAGTAAGTAAGTAATTAGTTCAAATTAGAACTTTCTGAAAGGCGATTATTGTGGAATCAATTTCAATATTAATTTCTTAATCTGTACTCTTTGTAATATCAAAAGTTACCTACTTTAAAATTGCAATGAGTCATTATGATTGTAAATTTTTTTTAGTTAGAATATTCAAGTTAGATCTTTTTCAATTTTTTTTTGTTGCTATGGTAAATTTTTAGAAGAAAAAAATGTGAAAATTTTATGTTTCACATTGAATAAAAGCAGTCATATTGAATTTCACATATTTATATCCTAAACACAAATATAAAAAACTAGTTTTACATCATTAGTATAATTAGATTTGTATTATACACATGCTTCCTCTATTATACATACATACTTCAAAACTCCTAAATGAGTGATACAAAAGTAAATAGGTATAGCATAGGAGAAGTGCCTGTATCCGTGGTCTGGTCTCACATGGAGGTTGCAGTTAAAGGGTTTTGGACCCTATGGGCTGTAAGACAGACATTCATCTAATTAGATACTACCATGTTCACTACAGTATACATAACCTTAGTGAGAACTAAGCTTGATAACTGCATTCAGGCTGCAAGACCCTGTTTAAAAGGTGACTGAGATACTCAGGAAAAATTACAGAGAGCATCTATCCGTTTTAACACATAAAGAGCGGTCTGAAAAGCTGGACCTCTTTACACTGTCGTATTACAGAGTAATAGGTTATCTGATTTTGATGTACAGAATACTAAGAAATGATTTTGGACCTAACTTATCCTCTTGTTTTCTTTTCACTAGATTGGGACATCTCAGAGGATACATCAGGCGGGTAGAAAAGCCAAGAACGAACAAAATACCCGTGGCACACAGGTTTTTACACTGAGTCATCAACTTTTAGAACCTTTAACCCGAAGCAGTGGTGTCCACACCTTCAATTGATTCATTCAAGGGAAGACCGGACATTCATAGAAGTATACTAGGAAAGGAATAACATAGGCCGTAGGCCTTCTGTCCTTACTACACAAACCTGAATCTGAATAACTAAAAGTAGATGCGCTGATATCAATAAATCAGTGTATAAACACTACATAAACAGTTTTGTTTTTATATTCATTACATGTTCATTGTGCTCAATAATATACAAGTATGCAACTATGTTGTAAATGGATGTTGGGTCTAAAAAAAAGAAACACAGATTTCAGTAGTTTCGATCATGAGTCAATTGAAGCTAGACCACCATGGCAAACATAGAAACACTAGATGGCTGTTTCACCCTAGTATGGGATTGCTCAGCAGTGAGCATCCACGATCCCACCCTTCGCGAGATTCGAACTCAGTACCTGTCAGTCTTGCGAGCGATCGCTTGACCATTAGACCACTGAGCCGGCTGGCATCCAACGGTGTTAATGTGTAACTTCAATTAATCCACGAAATTGTGCTACACATCATGAATTTTCTAATTAATCGATGAAAGCATTCAAATGTTACTGAGAATATTTTCAGTTGGTACCTTTACAATTAATATTCATTAGTAATGATGCTCATACATTTTTTCTTCACAATTTGTAAAAATACCAGTTATTCAAATGGAGAGATCCAGAAAATTCCTCGAAAAAAGACAAAAAAAGCCTCTGAATACACTGGGAAACATGTTATTCAATAGGAGTTATGCCAGAAACATCTATAAACTAAAAAGTCACATGTTGTGTTTCTGATTGGATAATTACCTATACTATTACTGTTACTGACCAATTGCAGTCTTAAAAACCTTGATCGGAAGATATAAGCAAAACAACACAAATTTAATTTAAATTTATCCCATTGCACAAGGAAGCGGGCGTCGGTACTCAGTAGCTAAGTTGATAACTCGATGGCTTTTGGAGCGAGTGGTACTGGGTTTGAGTCCGAGAGTGAACATCAACTCAGATGCAGGTCCACACAGCTGACGAGTCCTAAATGGGACGAAATGTACGTCCTGGATTCCACTGCTAGCCACTATCCATCTTTGCTCATAAAAGCTTATGTTTAGTAGTGTTCCAAAATTTTCTAGAAGCCCATGGCCATCTAAAATGCTATTAAAAACCCTAAATTTTCTGCACATAAACGAACGTTGGTGTAAAACAGTTCTTCCATATTACACATCTTTTCTCTCGTAATCAGGTTGCTTTGTAGATTTAGCCTGAAAGTTACTCAAGAACTTAGGGAATCGATTCACTTAGAAGACTTATCATCAAGAGAATTGAGAAGTTTGTTTTTTGAAAATGTTATTGTAAGAAAGAGCATTAATCGATATGAAGTTAACATGTATGCGAATAATAGCATTTTCATCAACTTTCTTAACAACCTTATCAGCAATATACTTTTTTTAAAAAGCTAACTAACAGTTCATTACATTTACAACAAATTCAGTTGTTTGGTGTTAGACTATCCGAGTCTACCACATTGTATAAGCATTCTATGTACCTTAATAAATGGTTGGTCTGGTTGTCAGAAGGGGCATCAGCCTAGTGACTTCCGAAGGAACTCGGCTTTCATCATGAGATATCATAACTTTTCTAAATGAAGACCTTTTGACTCCCAGGGCAGAGTTTAAATGATTTGAATTATTTTTTTTTGTTGTCGTTTTTTTAGCGAGTTAGTTTTCTACGAGATGGGATCACTAACTCCATGCTCAAGCCTCCTCCTTTATCCGGGATTGGGACCAGCAGTAGCCCTACAGACGCTACGGGAGGAGTTTCAATGTGAAAAGAACAGTCTATTAAACTTGTGTAATCACATTTTATTAAGTAACCTGATAACGTATTTTTTTAAAGAAGACAATGAAAACGTTGGGATTAAACCATCCATAGAAGTCATCATTATGAACTACAAGTCTTTGTTACCATCTCAAAACTAATGGAATACTTAGCATAAAAGATCCTTTTGATGAATGATTATTGAATTAATTGTTGTTATTCACTGGAACACTACTGCATATATAAGTGATGCAAATAAAAACAAGGTTTATTCATTCGATAATAACATTTTGCATCAGAAATGTATCCATCTGAAGTGCATACTATATTGTCCCATACAATTTGATTGTTGTCATTTCTTCCAATCACCATCCTTCGTATACTTATTATTGAAGGAGGTGTTTGTTTGTATCATACTTCTAGATTATGGAGTTCATTCTTAAATATTGGCAGTGTCTGATCATTTAAAGACCAATGTCTTATAGTTTCTTGCGTCGTAGCTGGTGTGAATGACCAGAAAGGATATTAAACAGAGGTACTGCCACCATTAATTATTATCACTAATTATCAGAAATTACTGCGTAACTTTACCTGTTGAATAATATTAATGTTATCAGTATGAGGATTTTCAGTGATTGTAGCATATTCGCAGTTGAAATCAGCAGTTAAACCACCACTGAAAAACTGAAAATCTATATGGCCTGTTTGTTCTAGTTTCGGACTCGGAAGTACCCATCCACAACCCCTCATGTGAAACTTAAACCCAAGACCTTCGCTCTTAAGTGCGATTGTTTAACCTTCAGACCGCTGAGCCGGCATCAAACGATGTTACTGTTTAACTTTAATCAATCCATGATCTTGCGCAACCCTTCTTTCATTGCCTAGGGCGGATATCTGTCACACACCCAGCATGAATTACGCTCGACTGGTCATGGTTATTCACTAAAATTAACATCAACACAGCTTTTAAAATGCTATATAGAATTAACAAAGCCTAATCTTTACGTTTATAGAAACCTTGGCTATTAGCGAATCCAAAGCCTGTTTACGTGTGCAGTAAAGATTCTATGTTTGTTAGTGGTTACTTTGGCAAGTTGACCACTCAGTTGTTTGTGTTTTCTTCCATGGGTGATTTTGAGATCTTGATTAGTTCCTTTTTTAGGTTGTTTTTTCTTTGTTCTCTGTGTCGTTTGCCTAATATCTCGATGGTTGTTGTCAGTATTTCCAATAGTTCTGATGTCAGTATCCTTTGTAGTATTAACTTTTGCTCCTTTATGACGTTTGTGCTGATGACGTCGTTCACAAGAACATTGAAAGCTCCCCAATCAAGCCATCCAACTCAGAGAAATTTCAATAGTTGGAATCGTGAGTCAATTGAAGCTAGATCACCATGGGAAACCTGGAAGCACTGGATGCCAGGTCAGTGGTCTAGCGGTTATGTGCTCGCGCACGAAACTGAAGGTCCTTTGTTCGAATCTCGCGGGGAGCGGGATCGTGGATTCACACAAATGACGAGTCCCATACTAGGACGAAACAGCCGTCTAGTGCTTTCAGGTTTTCCATGGTGGTGCTAGCTTCAACTGACTCATGCTTTCAACGATTGAAATTTTTAATTGACTTTCGTTGGTTTTTATGAATGTCTTGAAAAGAATATGTATGATTAGATAATTCAAAATATATGTAGTGCAAATGTATACAATTCAACCACATCTTCCATTGTTCTATCAAAAAACAGGTTAGATTGTCAACAGGTCATATTTTAAATTATGAATCTGAATGATTTCATTCTGTTCTCAGGACTATTGTGTGGCCCAATAGTTGGCAATGCCTAAATGACTCTATTCAATGATTTGATTTTGTGCTGTATATAAATAAACCACGTTACATGCTGGACGATAAAACTTGACAAATGAGATTTCATGAAAAATAGACCATAATATCATATTTTGAATTCTATATTAATTTCACACGTATACACCTATCAAACGTATAAGTAGAGGTGTGGTGCATACTACTTGTGTCGAAGACTGAGCTGAAGAAAACAGAAAGGGAAATAGAAAGAAATTCTGAATTGGAAGAAGCATATCTAATGATAAGGGCGATGGATATCAGATTTAAAAATAAAGTAATGCATGATTCTCATACTTTATGAAGACATCCTGTAATTTTGTATTATATAATAAATTGGCTGTCCCCATATGAATGTTCGCTCACTACAGAGGTATTGATACTTTAGTTGCATTTCTGAACAATGAAATGATAATGTTAGTGTTGATTAACAAATAACAGTAAGAGAACCAATAATCTTTATAGAACCCAGAACATGTGTTTTATTCTATTTTTGACTCGTCAATTGGATGTACCTGAATCTCAGTGTTGACGTTTAACCCAGGGCTCAAACTTAATGCCACTCACCATAGGCACTGGTTTTCCATTCAGCTACTGAATTCAGGTATACAAACCTTAGTTACTTACTTATGCTTGTTACCCCTCGTGGAGAGGGCATAGACTGAGCACCAGCATTCTACATCCAACTCTGACATAGTCAATTTGGATAAGCTGTTTTTTAGTTGATATTCGTCCTTTTGATAAGTACTTACAATTTCTCACGCAGTGGATATTTTGATCCTCCACTTTTCCGTTTCCCTTCACAATTTCATATTAGTGCTCACCTGAGGATGCAGTTTGATGATTCATGTAATGTTTGTCCCACACACCACTTCCAATATCCTTTCCTAACTTTATTTTCAGATGAAAGTTTAGTTTATTCTCTCCTCACATCAAGTTGTTGCTAATAGTATTTGATCAACCGACATTGATTATCTCACATAGACACTACTATTTTAATGACGATTGTAATCAGTCTCAAAATTTCATCTTCATACAGTGTAAAACTATCTTCAATTGCTATTACAAATTGTGATCTGATATGTATACGTCATAACAACATATCAGATTATATGAGACACATGCAAGCAGAAATATATACACGTTTTTACCTTCTGTTTACTTGTAAACATATTCCTAATTTCAGAAGGGGTTTCTAATTGATAGATAGATACTAAGGTAAATTCATATTTTATATGTCAGAAGAATATTATCTCAGTGATTATTTGATTTGACAAGATATGTATTAGTTACCATGCAAACATACACACAATCATAAATACATGCATATCAACTAAAAAAATTTAAAAAAAAAAAAAAAAGAAAAAAAATTTTTTTGAAATTAAAACTGAATTCATTATTGAATTAAATTTAAAATTATTTCATTCAATTAACAAAATTCAAATTTATTAATTTCAATAATAATCAAATTGAACAATAATGAAATTATCACTAAGTGAACAAGGATGGAATCGATTATTTCTTATATTAAATGGTGTTTTCTTGGTAACTCATCTTATTTCATTAATTCTCTTTACTATTATTATTTATTTATTTATTTATTATATTTAGGTATATAGTATTATATTATTTGCATTAGGTATTAAAGCTCAAGATGATTTAGGACAATTCAAGACAATATTACAAGGAATATCTCCACCTATATTACCAACTATTATATTTACAGGATTTATTGGTATCATAGCATCTATTACAGGTTATTGTAAAATAATGAAACCAAATTTAATTATTATTATATTGGTAAATATAAGTATTATATTATACTGAATTTATTATTTTTTTTTAATTAATAATATTAAGCATATTACATGTATGTTTATTACAACAATTACAGAATTCTGTATATCATTAGGAACAGTAATGACACCAAATGAAGTATGTTAAATTCATTTATAATTTATAATTTAGTTTATAACAAATACTAATTATACATTAATAGATTCATTAAAATATTATGATATCCATCCAGTATATCATGAACAATTTGAACGATTACAAACGAATGTAAATGAATTGTATACATTAATTATATTCTAGTATAAATGTTGTGGAAGTAGAATGTTTACAGATTATCGAAGAACTAATAATAGTTTACCATCAAGTTGTAAAAATAATGGAACTATTTATACTGTGGTAAGTCAATCTTTCTTGGTTATGAATAAATTTCATACATGTATTAAGATTATAATCATCATATTACTTACTTACTTACTTACATACTTACATACTTACTTACTTACTTACATACTTACTTACTTACATACTTACATACTTACTTACTTACTTACTTACTTACTTGCTTACTTACTCACTTACTTACACACTTACTTACTTACTTACTTACTTACTTACTTACTTGCTTACTTACTCACTTACTTACACACTTACTTACTTACTTACTTACTTGCATACTTACTTATTCCTGTTACTCCTAATGGAGTATAGGCCGCCGAACAGCATTCTCCAACCCACTCTGTCCTGAGCCTTATTAATAATAATAATAATAATAATAATAATAATGTATTCTAAAAATAATAATTACACAATTGCCACCCATTTACAAGCATGATCAATTCGATATAAATAGTAACATTAGATGTGTAAAGATAGATAGTAGCTAGCAGTGGAATTCAGTTTGACACATGTTTCGTCCTATTTGGGGCTCGTCAGCTGAATGTGCCTACCTCTCAGAGTTGATATTTACTCAGGGACTCAAACTCAGTACCATTCGACAAGTCGATAACACAGTTTGAATAAATTTCATACATGTATTAAGATGATAATAACAACATATTCTAAAAAAAAAAAGATGATTACAGAATTGCCACCCATTTACAATCATGATCAATTTGATATAAATAGTAACATTAGATGTTTTAAATTTACTAGTTCAGTAATTGTTTATGTAGTACATGTATTTTACAGCAATGTAATACATTAGCCTGAAACTTTTAATTTTTTTTTTTAATTGGACATCCTATTGATTTATGAACGGTATATTCCTATGCCAGAACGAATAACTGATAATTATTTACAATTACAGAATATAAAATGAAAATAGAGAGAGAGAGAGAGAGAGAGCACGGAACAACAAAGCAATAATTACTAAAATATATCAATCAGATTTACCATAATGCATGTGTCATGTGACTCAGTAATAAACTGTTTATATTAGATAGTATTCAAATTAGTTAAGGTTTCTATGAACAGTATTAATGTAAGGTGACAGCATTTAGGTGGTTCTACTTAAGGAATTCACCAATAAGAATGACTAAACATTTAAAGTTACTATAATTTCACTTGTGAAATAAGATACACTTACAGGTGCTAGAACATTTACTACATTTTCAGAGGAGAAGTATGCATCAATACAGCGAAAAAAGAATGAGAGTGATTTTATCGTATGGATAGATTGTGATAGATTATTCCAGACTGTAGAAAATTTACAGGTAAAGTAATTCATATAAAGAGATGATTTAGAATAGTTTTGTTTCACTAGTGACATGGAGTTACGGATGTCGTAGTGAGAAGTTTCTGTATATTGTACTACTTGATTAGATGTAAGGGATACTTTAGTATGTATTTTAAAGAAAAATATAAGATTTAGTTTGAATCTGCTCTTCCATAAACGGTCGAGCCCAAGTTTATTACATCGAGAATTATAAGTTAAGCTATAATCACTTCCAAGAATACGAAGTGTAAACTGTATCTGTACTGATTCCAGCCTTAATTTATCCTTTATGCGCGCACTACTAAGAATAAACGGGAAGTATTCTATGAGTGGTTGAACATAAACTTTGTACATTAAAGTACGTGACTCATTGTTATAAAGGTTTCGAGTTATGTAACACACAAGCCGTTGAGCCTTGGAAGTCTGTTTCAATATCTGTTCTGTGAACAAAAAGTCTTAGGAGTACTTACCTCCTAAGTCTACCACTGTATGTAACATAGATAATGCTTCACAATTTATGGTAAGATCTTAGTTGAGTGATCTATCATCGAAGCATATCAATCCACATTTATCTACATTAAGCTCCAGTTGCCATTTTGAGCACCACTGTGTTACCATGTTAGGCTCCATGCTGATGCGATTTCACAAAGTGTTCATCTCATGGGCAGAAAATGAATACACTACTTTAAGATCATTTACATATAGAAGGGGGTTACCCATTTAGAGTTATTTAGCTTATTCTTACTAGTTTTCCTTATGGTGCTTCATCTCGTCTCTTACACATGGCAGAAACTATAAGAATTCGAGCTAGCAATCCAAGTCATTGTATTCATAAGAAATTTGTAACACTCTTATCTCTCGATTGGTTTGATAAATGATTTTTTTTATTACTGTTTTCCATACTCTTTCTTCCCTTATTTTTCTCCACTCCCCTCTACTATTTTATTTGATTTTTTCTCAAATATACGTTTCACGGTTCAATTATCTGAACACTTCTTATTACTATCAGAAGGGGTTTTGTGGAGATTGTAGTAATTTCAACAGTTGAGATCGTGAGTCAATTGAAGTTAGAAGACCATGGATAACCTGTAAGCACTGGATGGCCGTCATGTCCTATTTTGGGATTCCTCAGTAGTGCACATCCACGACCCCGCCTCACGCGTTTCGAACTCAGGATGTATCAGTTTCGCGTCAGGTACTTAACTAACTAGACCACTGAGCCGGCATCCAACTGTGTTAATGTCTAACTTCAACTAATCCACTTTTTATTACGTAATCTTATAATTTTTATGAATGTTACATCAGTGTCATTATTTCTTCTAATGATTGACCTAATTCTCATTATGTAACATTGATTCAAGCCTTTATTATTCTAATCAAAATCTAGTACACCTGTCATCACACTATCAATTTGTACTTTTCACTTATTTATGTAGTCTATTCCCCTGTTATCACTGACTCATAATATACCTTGATTAGTATAATTCATTTCATATATGCATATAAATATTACTGTATATTAAAGAGAAGCTTGATAAGGATCTAAACGAAAACAATATTATTCGCTTATATGAACGTTGTTCTAAATAACAATATGAGAATTTTTCACATTACCAATTTGTTTAAGGTGATTCAATTTCTATAAGGTAATAAGTAGACAAAGCAGTCTCTGCATCAGTAGGCCTCAACATACACAAAGGGAAAACCAAGGTCCTCAAACACAACACGGAGAACAGCAATCCAATCACTCTTGATGGCGAAACTCTGGAAGACGTGGAATCCTTCACATACCTGGGAAGCATCGTCGATAAACAAGGAGGTTCAGATGCAGACGTCAAGGCGAGGATTGGCAAAGCTAGAGCGGCATTCCTTCAACTGAAGAACATATGGAACTCAAAACAACTTTCAACCAATATCAAAGTCACAATCTTCAATACCAACGTCAAGGCAGTTCTACTGTACGGAGCTGAAACTTGGAGAACTACAACAACCACCATCAAGAAGGTACAGGTTTTAATCAATAGCTGTCTACGCATGATACTCAACATCCATTGGTCGGATACCATCAGCAACAGCCTTTTGTGGGAGAGAACCAACCAGCTTCCAGCTGAAGAGGAAATTAGGAAAAGACGATGGAGTTGATGGATAGGACATACATTGAGGAAATCATCAAACTGCATTACGAGACAAGCGCTAACTTGGAATCCTGAAGGGAAGCGGAAAAGAGGAAGGCCAAAGAACACATTACGTCGGGAAATAGAAGCAGATATGAAAAAGATGAATAAGAACTGGAAAGAGCTTGAAAGGATTGCCCAGGACAGAGTTGGATGGAGAATGCTGGTGAGCGGCCTATGCTCCTTCACGAGGAGTAACAGCGTAAGTAAGTAAGTAAAGTAAGTAATAAGTAGACAAAGATTATCAGAACTATATTGATATATATTAGCGCTACACATTTCGAATAATCTAATCATACATAATATACTTGTTAAGTCAACTAGACTAGAAATGCAGAGTAAATGGAGACAAGGATAATAAAAAAAATAATAATGAATTGAAGGGTGACAATTATTGAAACTATTCAAAATTTCATTGAGATCCATATCTTCTTCGCAAACAATAAATGTATCATCCATATATTTCTTATATTAATGCAATTTAGTGAATTGGTTGAAGTTAGACATTAACATCGTTGGATGCTGGCCGACTCAGTGGTCTAATGGTTAAGCGCTCGCGCTTGAGATTGATAGGTCCTGGGTACGAATCTTGCTACCGTGTATGCGCACTGCTAAAGAGTCTCATACTATAACAAAAGAACCGTCCAGTGTTTTCAGGTTTTCCATGATAATCTAGCCTCAATTAAATCATGATTTCAATTCTTAAATGAAATCTCTCGATTATTGGTCCAAGTACCGAATTTTCTAAATTGTCCATAAAATAATCAACCAAAACAAGATCCAATAGAGAACCTATTGAAACTCTATCTCTATATGATAAACACTTTGTAACCTCATCAATCTGATCTCATTTTCTTTACTGAAATCAATCATTCATGTAAACATGAATAGAGAATATTCTACTTAGAATTTCATCTTTATTACTTTATCAAAAAAAAAAAAACAACCTTTTTCTTTCCTTTTTTTTTTAATTCAATTTACAGGGTTGTGCTGAAGTATTAAATAATTCCACCTATAAATATATCGATCCAATATTGGCTTTATGTTTTATATTTACAATTATTAAAATTATTTATATATTAATTTCAATTTGGATGATACGTAGATCTTCTACTGGAAAAGATCCAAATATACTTGAATGTTGTTAACAAAAAAGAAAAGAAAAGAAAGAAAGAAAGAAAGAAAGAAAATCTCAATGTTTTCATATTTTCTAAAAAAAGAAAAAAGAAAAAAGAGAAAAAGATGTTTTCTTCTTTTAAAAAAAAAATAATAAATCAATATCATTTTAATCAAATTGATCATTAATCATTAATCATTATTTAAAATAAACAATTTAATCGATTATTTATTTATTTACTTTTAATATCCAATGACAAAATCATTTAACATGGGACTGTGTTTTTTTTTTTTTGTTTTTTTTTTATATTTCAAACGATTATCATTACATAACATTACATCATATCATTAACTCTTCTTTTTGGTTTTCATTCAACATTATTAACAGTACAAATATAAGAGAATACAGTACATAAATAAGTTATTTTTTTTTCTTATGTAAACCAATTACTTACTTACTTACTTACTTAAGTCTGTTACTCCCTATGGAGCATAGGTCGACGACCAGCACACTCTGTCCTGGGCCTTCTTTTCTAGTTCCATCCAGTTCTTGTTCATTCTTCCCCATGTCTATCTCCATTTCCCGGCGTAATGTGTTTTTTTTGGTCTTTATCTTTTCCTTTGGCCTTGTGGATTTCATATGAGGGGTTGTCATGTGACACAGTTCGGTGCTTTCTTCAATGTGTGACTTATCCACCTCCAGTAAGTCATCCTAATCTCTTCCTTCACTGGAATCTGGTTTGTTCTTTAATAGTGTTCGGCCAACGGATCCGAAGTATTTATTTGTACGCAACTATTAATTAATACTTATATCTTCTGGATGATGGATTTCGTAGTTCTCCAAGTTTGTGCCATATACAGTAGAACTGTGTTGACATTTGCATAGAAAATCCTGACCTTGGTGTTGGTTTCCAACTCGCTAATAATCGCTAATCAGAAAAATGTAAAACAATTGACAATACATAAAAAGGTTAAATAACTTAATTACTTACTTACTAACGCTTGTTACCCCCATTGTGAATCGACGCATGATTTCCGGATAAAATTGATAATCTTTTCAGAAACTCTATAGTGTCAAGGAAGGTTTCCATAATGTTCTCCTATCCACACTGTCAAACGCTTTCTCATTGTTAAGGAAGTTGATGTATAGTGACGAGTTCAATTAAAAAAATTGTTTGATGATGATCCGTAGTGACGCGAATTGGTCTGTGAACGACCGATCTACACAAAGAAAAATATTTGAAGATGTGAAACCACAAACCCATTCATTGTTGTATCATTCATATTGAAATACCATTGCACAAACATGATATAATTAACGTGTGTGTATATCAAATACATATCCAACTAACACATGAAAACAGGATTTCGTCATGGAATTGGTTTTCCATTTCGACAATCGTAGTTCATATTCTGAACTGATTTCCCTAAACAATAATTAAAATTCAAGAAATATTGAACATCCGTTCCGTCCTAGTATGAGATCCATGAACATTTCTCTCCCATCATCTCACCGAAGATCAAGTCAGAAAAGTCAAAATAACTAGAAAGGAGCTGGACATTTCCATCACAAAATCGGTTCTCCGTTGTCTGGTTGCCTCACCTATTAATTTAGAATAAATAAAATGAGAGTGAAATTACGTAGAGAGAGAGAGAGAGAGAGAGAGAAATCGACTGAATCTAATTCGTCAATTATCAAAAGAATCATACATATTTCACATAGATTCATTGCTTCCAATAGTTTCTACATCAACGTTCAATTCATAGTGTCTAGGGTAGTCTCCATATTGATAACAAAAGACTAATTATTACAGTTTAGTTTACAAGGTATCACATGATGAGATTAATTTCAGAGTTTGCTGTCAACAACGATTGTGTAATTGCAAGCAAAAGATTGTGAATGAGAAAACCACTTTCAAAATTTCTTTACGTTTACACTGATGAAGGAAATCATGTGAAATCGAATTTTTTGCACATACATAAAACGAGCCGCCGACAACATGCCTTACACATTTACTAACTTACGCTTGTTACCCCCGATGGAGCATAGTCCACTTACCAGCATTTTTCAATCCATTCTGTCCTCAGTTTACCTTTTTATTGCTATTCAATTTACGTTCATTCTTCTCATATCTATATGTATTTCTCGGCGTAATTTGTTCATTGTTCTTCAAGCGTGAATGACACTTCTATTAAATACACTTTTTTTTAGAAAAACTATACCATTATATGTGATTATTTCTGAATTAATAATTAAATCATCTTTCAATAATTCCTTAAAATTACATTTTAATTTTTGATTGAGATCATGAATCGATTGATGCTAGACCACCATTGAAAACCTGGAAACACTGGACGGTTGTTTCATCCTATTGCGGGACTCTTCAGCCGTGCACATTCACGATCCTGCTCTTGGGATTTGAACCTCATACTGATAATTATCATGTCATCACTAGTGACTAGCTTCGTGAGGGAATTGTCAAAGTTCTAATAAGAAGCCGTAACCATTGGACCTAATCCATATCAGGCAGAGACAGGTTCCTACTTCAGTACAATGAATGATGGTTGCGCAGTTTCGTGAATTGATTGGGGCTAGACACTAACACCATTGGATGCCGGCTCAGTATTTTAGAGATTAGGCATTCGTGCACGAAACCGAAGGCCATGGGTTCGAACCTCGCGAGCAGGATCGTTGAAGCACACTGCTGAAGAGTCCCACAACAGGATAGTTTCACATCAATCGGTTCGTGATTTCAATCAAAAATTTAATAGCCTCCTCAATTCCATACCGATAGTTAAATTTTATTGATTTTTTTCGACAATATAATGATCTAATTATTAGTTGCCTTTAATCAAATTAAGAAGTGAAGTAAAATAATATAAATTCATTTTATTTCATAGTTTTGCTTCATCAGCCTACAACTGTATCTTCATCACATTACATACTGATAAATGAAAAGTTGTAATAACAATATGCAATTTCATTTGAAAATCAACATCAGAAAAATGTAATAAAATAAGCATATATATCTTTAACTCCACCTATAGCTCTTCTAGAGTTACTGCCGGTCCCAAACCCGAGTAAAGGAGGACGATTGAGCATGAGGTCGGTAACCCCATCCGAAAGTATAACTTTTGCTAACCAGCTATGTATCTTCATTGATATCTGAAATATATAGAGAGGAGAAGACAGTAGTTATCTGAAGTCTTTAAAATGATATGTTCGATTATAATGAAATTTCGTTTTCTTAGTTGAACAGTTTATTTGTGAATTCATCATTGTTCTTCTGTATAGCATCATTACCATAAACTTCAATCTGAAGTGAGGTAATCGAATTTCTCTACGTATAACTTACAGTTTGTCCTGTCAACCTTGATCTTGATTGGTTTTACTGATTCTTAACCCGTCGTTGTACCTCTATTTATTTTGATTGTCTATCTCTTTGACCGCATTCAAGACCCTAGATCTGTCCAAACGTTTTCTATCTGGTTGATGAAGTAAATCGATTTTTATTATAGAGTGTGGTAGATTTTCAAAATTTAAGTGAATCAACAAAGATAAATGGTGGTTAGCACTGAAATCCAGGATGCGTGTTTCGGCCTATTTTGGACTCGTCAGCTGGATGTGCGGTTTGTGATACTGATATCGACAAATATAAATAGTATGTATCATGAATCAAAAATGAAATGATTGGCAGCAGAAGGTTTAGAATATCGGAGAAAAGAGAACTAGAACAGAGAATGATTGGTGTGGGAATGAAGGTACAGTGAATTCTGAGACGATTGATTGATATTTTGCGAATGAAGTATTTATTGCATGGTCCTCAGATTTTACAAAGATGTGTATTTTTCTATTCAAATACATTCAACTGTTCCCACTGTTGTTCACTACATATGTACCTGCAATAATAATCGGAAGATACAAGTGAACAATACCAAGTGAATTTAAATTTCACCACAACGTACATGCAGATGGCTATCAGGACTCAGTAGCTAAGCGGATAATGTGATGGCGTTTGAAGCGAACGAAACCGGGTTACAATCTCAGAAGGTCAAATGTATTACTGAATAAGCAGTGAAAAGTTTAATTTCTTTGTTACTATGAAAAAAAGATTTCAAGTGTGCCAAAATGAACAGAATGTTTAATTGATTAGAAAAACTTACCCAATGAGGATTCCTGGTATGTTCATTGGTACGGAAGCTTTCCGATCGACTTCAAGTCATTACATACTATCACATCATATTATTACATCATTAACATCAATCATGATTTTGTGAATATGTCATCGGCGGCCTGCTTGAATATCTGGGCTACCTGTTCCTCCCATCTAAATATTTCTTCAAGTTATCTGTTTTCTTGTTTGTTTTAACACACTATTATGTCTATTGAGCTCACAACCTATTCAGGCGCGTTTACGAAAAGTTTACAACCTTTCGCTGTACGGATTACAAAAAGGTACAACCAGCAACATCATGGTGGCTTGCAATATGCATTGAAATGAATGAACATTATTCAGATGTCGATTATCGAACTCCTAACATCTAACTGGCCATCACTCAATATTTATCGTCAGCATCGATCAAGATATAAGAAAAGGAAACTTGTTGAAATACTTTATGATGAGAATTCAATAGTGTACCACAAATATAATGTTGGATAAAGCTTATAATAATAATAATTTAATTAATATTTTAAATTGAGCTGTTTTCATTGCTTAAATCGCTCTTTTTCAAAATAAAAGTGATGCATATTTTGTTGGGGTGATCCAGAAAATTTCTCGCAAAAGACAAGCCTAGATCAGGAAAACGGCTTGCCTATCGTGATGAAGCAACTGAGCTACACTGGCTGGAACAACCGTTCCTCAAGGTCCTACCATGCCAGACAGGTCGGTTGAAGAGCGGTAAGACTAAAAGCAACAAATTCAAGGTCCAAAAGTGAAGTCATGACAGCGATGCTGCCTTCCCACAAGGAGGGGTGGGGTTAGAAAAGGTCGACCCTAAAAATGCACACCTCGCCTTATCTCACGAATATCCGTCTCCGGCGGTAAGGTCTCAACAAGTACGGAGCTAACACAAAAATTACTCACAAAAAGGTCGTGTGTTCGACCTCAAGCAGCTGTCCCTTGGGCACTGCGGTCACGCTCTCAGGTCACTATGACCACCTCTAATCCAATTTCCTTTTCAGGTACCTCCAGAAGAACCCTTCCACGGTGTGGGCAATCAGGAAGTGATAATCGCCCTCATACCTCTAACAGCACTCACTAATCAGGAAAACTCAAAGAAGCATTTTATCCAATCAGCGTTTACTTGAAGTTTAACCAGAAACATCAAGGAAGTGAAACGTCACATGCAGAGTTTCTGATTGTCTGATTACTATACTGCTACAATGTTCAGTAGCATTCCAGAAATTTCGGGAAACACAAGGACATTTAAAATATTATAAAAACCCTATATTTTCTGTACAAAAATAAACCTTTGGAATAAAGTGCTTCTCTGATGTTTTACGCTTTTCATCTCGTTTACATGTCGCTGTATAGTTCTAGCTTGAGGGTTACGAGAATAGCTTAGGAACCGAGTATAGCGTTCAAATTGCAAAACTTATCATATTTCTCAGAGAAACGGAGCGAATCGTATTAGTTACATATATTTGATTATCGTGGAGTGATAAAGGACTTCATAGAGAAATTCGGAATAGTTTATTGAGTAAAATTTGATATTCAATGGATACCTGATGTATTGGACGAGAATGATCATGATTGGTTGTCTGTTTAGTCAGATATGTAGATAGTCTGACAGGTGTCAGATGAATTATATATATTCCCCTATCCTTATTACTATTATTATTGATTGGTTGATTTTTCATTGTTGTTGGATTGTGTCGGGTTTTTGGTGTCGAAATATATTTACGTTGTAGTCAGGCCAATCACGTGTTCTTTATCGTCTGAGTTGTGTTGAAGTCCTGTAGGATAGACACTGTGAGAGAATTTAGTGTAGATATTCGTCTAAGGTAAATTAACGTCCCATATGTGTAAACGTGGAAACCCAACATTAGACGAAGTAAAACCGAGAGTTATAACAATACCGATTCTTTCAAATAGTAACAGTTTGATAGTAGGATATTATGGTTACTACTTTCAGTGTTTCTATATATGTTCAGTCTTTATTAATGATACTCCTTAGTCGGTTTTACAATCACTTTCCATCCGAAAAAATTCTAGTATAGATAGAAAAAGAACAAAGTTAATTATACTTTTATAAACTAACCTTAAACTTCAAATTCAATAAGAGGAATAATAGTTAACATGGTGGTTGGAGGTAGTCAACAGGAAACCGCGTACCCGGATTTCATGTTATTTAACCCAGATAGCTCAGTGAAAACATCTTTGACTGTGAAGCTGCGTGATACGGGGTTGAATACGTCAAGGAGCACCAGTTTCCTCGAGATTACAGGTACGCCTTTCTGACGAGTGCCATTAGCACGAAACCCAGGTCCAGGGTTTCTTGTTGACTATCTCTTTCCACCATCTTATCTCAACATAATGCACTCAATATCGAGTCACCTAGACTTATGGCCACATTGAAACTTCGTCAATAACATTCGATCTGCATTAAGAAGGAACTGACACACATGGCATTGATCACTACCCAGTGATCTGTAGTGTCTGTTATTATGTTAAGCTCATATACAGCTCAATCGGACAGCTCAATCTATTCATTCTATTTGAGACACATTCTAACCTTGTTAGTTATTCTCTAATCAATCTTGACTGTTTTTATATGAGCGCGTAGGCGTGTGTACACTTCTTATCCCATTACTCATCATATGTCTGTTACTTATTTTTGTGTAACTATAACTATTGATTAACGCTTGGTTAAAGAGGAGTTGGCTTACCAGCCATCTCCACTGAGTGTTGTTTCGTTTCTCTCTATTCGATTAGCTTCACATGCAAAATAAATGTATTCAAAAGTTCAATCTCATTATTTGACTTATTTAATTCCGTTATTAACTAACGCGATTTAAGTCGATTATATACGAGGATAGGTGATAAAAAACATGCATATGATCTATTTGGAGTTAGATCTCGGGTCACTAAAATGTAGAACCCTTCAGCAACATCATCCAATCTAAATAACGGGACCCACAGATCAATCATTTGTGAGGGATAATGATTATATATGTTAAGTACAACTTTCCCAATAAAAAAATTGTACAAAAGTACAAAAGTGGGTTTGTAGGGTGTTATATCCCGGCGAGAATATGAAATGGTAATTGTTTAGATCCATTTATAGACCAGTATGGTACATATATTTGTAATTTATAATTGTTAAGTAGCTAAACTATACATATTCATGTTCCTCTTATTATCAGCTTCACTTTTACCCATAGACTATTATTATACAATTTACCGTTCTTGAGTTCTACCCAGTCTATTAATTACTATCTCCCACATTCACATCCACTTTTTGGCTTAATCTTTTACAAATTTTGTTTCATATTTTATGATACGTTATGGTCTGTTTGATTGGTATATAACCGCAGTATGTTTGAAATACATGATTCATATCGCGGAGGCTGAAATTGATTTTCTGGACTCAACAGGTAGGGCTAGTCAGGAAGAAGGACTGATGAAGAATCTGAACTGCTCATACAGGTTTATGCGTCATTGGTCCGGTTTATAAGTCACTGTTCTCTAATTGGCGGTATCATTACGTTGTATATTAATGGGGCACCAAGCCACAAGTTATAACTTAGGGTATTTCTTATAAAGAACTCAATGAATCTACTCTGTACTAATTATCAAAGTACAAACTTAACTATTTCTTTGTCAAGATGATATTCAATACAAGGAATATGTACTTAACTATGCAATACAGCTTCATTAGATTACTGAATTTAGATTAGAATATAAACATACACACAAACACCCGAGTCTGTCGTAAATGGACATGTGTTATCACCAAATAGATTTCTATCCAGCAATCAATTGCAGTCTTAAAGAAAAATAGGTAGATAGAAGCAAACATTACCAAGTGAATTCAATCAATACTTTGTTTGTTACGAAGAATAAATTTTAAAAAAGATCATTTAGTTAATGATATGTTCTTCCCTTCAGTAACTTCTCTCTGTAGTGTCTGTAAATAGATCTTGTCACTATGCATACTAAACATAAGGATGCAAAGATTCAGGGGGTTAAAATGAATCATATTTCATAATAATAACCATGAGTTAAACACTAGAAAAGTTTTATGCTTTGGACATCTCAAATTATTTGATGTATTTGTAGCGTAGAATCGTGATCCGAAATTTTATAAACCGTTTGGGATACAGAACACAGACAAACAACTTCGTATATATATATTGGTAAAAAATTGAACATAGAATGAAAGTCTTACTTCCTCTTTTGAAATTCCTACAGTCTCAAAATAATTAACCATACAAACGGAATTTTCGTGTTATTCAGGCTTTCAGTAATCAAAATAAACTTAAATGTTTTGTACTTATTTTTGAATACTAGGATCTAAGCGATCAAACCTCAAGAAGAATTGATCTCTTTTGAGGAATTCTAAAATCAATTGATCAATCTGTTCAGATTAAATCATCTATGATTGAATAAGTTCTTTGATTCGGATGGTTTGGTCGTGGAGCTTTCATCGTTCTTCTGAACGATATCATTAGCACGAACTTCAGGTAGATATGAAGTAGTCGAATTTCTCCACATGTGGTTCACAGCTTGTCTTGCACACCTCGATGTTGATTGGTTCTTGTTGACCATGAACCTAACATTGTTTATTTCGTTATTTTGGATGTATCTTCCATTGGTTTGATTTTTATTCTTATATTTGGCATAATTTTCCTAATTGATTGATAAATTGGTTCGATTTCAATGTGTTTGTTGATTGTTGATTGACCTGAATGCCAAGCTTTTAAAAATTTTCTAGTTTTGTTTTGGGATTGCCTCTATCCAAAATTTCCATATTTTTCCAGTCGAATGTGTGTCTTCAGTTGTCTACATTCATTGATATAAGTGAGGATATGTCAAGGTGTTTACCTGCTAATTGATATTCATGCAGGCGAAAATGAACAGGACGTCCGCTTTATCCGATGTAGTATTTTTTTACAGTTAACACAATTTGTTTTGTAGATGATGTTTTATTTGTCTTCTTTTATTATTTCATCCTTTACTTTGCATAGGATTAATCGTAATGATTTTATTGGTTTGTATGCAACACCTACATTTTGAAGGTTTACAACAGTCTCGTTGTAGTTTCTAATATGCCTTTTATGTATGATAAGTATCGTCATTTCATTCTGTTTCTGTGTGGGCTGTGATACTGCCCGGGTGCCCAGACCAGAAGAGGTGGTTTTCTTAGGGGACTACACCCCGAGCCTTCGACCTAAAAGTCTGATCCACAAGGCAGTGGAGCATCGTGAGTAGATGCAGTCTCATGGTAGCCGGTGGCCAACAGTTGGTTCATACGCCATTTGTTCCTTGAGAATACTGGAGCCCATGTGCACCATTGGTTTGGGATCCGGTCAAAGCTCCAGACATTCGCTTTTCGACCTCTCATTTTCGCAAACAACACCACCGCCACGAGAAGGCAGTGAGTAGGACTTAGTTGGCAGAGGCTATATACACGTGGCCTTGTGAGAGCATTTCGAGATGGTGGCATCGTGCGTTCGGGCGCAGAGACGATAATACAATTGGTGTCACCATCTTGAAACACTGACTTCGGTGGTCTGAACATGTTCTACGAATGTCGTCCGAGAGAATTTCACGTTGTGCATTATTTGCCGACGCTGAGACTGGTTGGAGAAAGCGGAGAGGTGGTCAATGTATGACATGGTGTCGGGGTATGAAATAAAGCTGCGAAGTGCTGGCTTGTGTTGGTCCTTCACGAGTCCCTGGCTGGGGTCCGAGAGATGGTGCAAAACAGTAGCTAGAGACGTTATCAGATATGGCTGAGAATAGAAGCCAGCGGCGATCCTGCTGTAACCTTTTATTGCTTTCTTCATGAAAAATGGTTGTATCTTCCTTAATTGAAAGATTTCTTCTAATTGTACATTACCGTTTCCCCCATTATTATTATTATTATTACTACACTACCTTACACTAGTCTGTGGTCGTTATTATTCCTTTTTTCCTAGACGCTCCTTACGTTCTTTTTTTCTCTTCCCATTCTCATTGTTTTGTGTGGCGCATATATATTTGGTGCCCTCTTGTACCAATATTTATGTGTTCAAATAATAATAAAAATAATTTATGTATGGTAGGCTAAACCTTTTTGATGATTTCTGTACTTGATTTCATTTCCGATGATGTTTGTATTTGGTATTATTTCTTTGATGAAATTGACTAAGTTCTAGCTTCTTCTCTCTCTGTCTCTCTCTTTCTATCTCTTTCTCTCTCTCACACACACACACATATTCTATCCCAGTTAACCATTCATGAATCAATCACATCGAAGTTATATTGTTTGAAATCAATTAGAACTTGTTAAAGAACTCATAACTACAAATACTAATTCATAAAAAACATTTAGTACCATTTTCAATTACTCACATGATAAAAACAAAATACCAATTACTCTTAATACAACAGGTATGCATAGAATCCAAGCGAGAAAAAAAAATTCTTTTTTTTTTTTATCTGACTGACATATGAAAACATGCATAGTAACACATATTATCAGCACCATATTGTTTCATATATGTTACAACAACAAGAACAACGACAACGACAACGACAGCACCAACCATCCATAAAAAAAGAATTTTTTTTTCTTTTTTTTTTTGGTTTTCAGTAATTTTACAACTTACAATATTACATTTTAATGTGCATAAATTACCTTTTCAGTATGAAAAAAAAACACAACACAAAAAAAAAACACGCAAACAACAAAAATCAGTCATTAATATAACTGGTAACAAAATTATTTTATCAAATTGTATAAATCATATTGAGATAAACAAAAGGAATAAGATATTTAGTTACTAACCTCTATAAAGTTCATTCGATTATTATTATTATTATTATCATTATCATTATTATTATTATTATTCTTGTATTATTTCATAAAGATGATATTATCACTATTACAAAAGTATTGGACTATATTATTTATTCTATTCAATATACTACTTATTGTAAGTAATATTCTATTACATAATTCAATTATATAATCAAGTTATTTGATTTAGCTTTATTAATATTACCTTTTAGAACATTAAATATTCTATCAAATTATAATACAATATTAGATTATTTTAAACCAATTATTTATCCAATTATTATATGTAGTGGATTTCTTGGTCTATTTAGTATATTCATTGGATTTATTGGAATATGGAAAAAGAAAAATCTATTCATTTGGATGGTAACTATTTATTATTTTTTTATATTATTAATAATAATATTAATTTGATTAGCATATTATTGGATTAATTATAGCAACAATTATTGAAATTTCAATATCGATCAATTCAAGTGTATCGAATAATCAAGTTAGTTACTATACTCATAATAAATTGTATCTAACATTTAAAAAAAAAAAAAAAAAAAAACTTTTTTTTTTGGTGTTTAGTATTTTAAACCAGCTAATCAATCATTATGGAATTCATTACAATATTATCAAAAACATCCAAATTATGAAAATCAATTTGATAATTTACAAAAAGATGTAAGTCATTCAAATAGATTTAATTTTATTTTTAGTTTCAATGCTGTGGGGTTATATCATCAAAAGATTATACTAAACTTGTAGATTATTTACCACTTTCTTGTGAAAAAGGAAATCAACTTTATTTAAAAGTAAGTTAGTAGTTAATTTTTTGATAAAGTTCTATTCTGTAAATTGAACGATCTAGTTGTAGAGCTTTTATTGTTGTTTATCTGAACAATATTATCAGTACAATATTGAGGTAGAAGTGAAGTGTTCAAATTTCTTCATATATAATTCATAGGTTGTCTTTTACATTTTGATATTGATTAGTTCTGGTTGATGTTAAACCTATTATTGTCTTGATTGTATCTCCCGTTGGTTTTGTTGCTATGTTTGTGTATAGTTTTTTTTTTCTTGATGAAGTTCAGAAGAACAACCATGAAAGCTCTACAACTAAACCATCCAACTCAAAGAACAAAATTCTATTAAAAATGTTATAATTTAAAATGTATATTTCGTTATTAGTAAGACTCTTAATTGTTCTGTTATTGATATTATGAGCTAAATTTTGATCAGTCTTAGCTGGTATGTCTATATTATGTGTTATTTGGTTACAATAGACTTATCATAGGATATATTATAGTTTATAGTCAGCAGTGAGTTTTGTTTCGTTTAGAGCTCGTCCGCTATCTTCAATATCTTACTAACAATACTGAATCCATATATGCTGAGAAAGACTGGTTTAAATTCATTTTTCAATGTCACTCATGTTACTCATAATTATGTAAACGATATACGTTCTAAACAATCTATTGACTATCAAGCTAATTACTGTAAACTTCATTCTGTATAAAGCAAACACCAAAGATAATCAACATGCTCAAAGAAAATAAAACAATCAATGAATCTTACTAAACCATCATTTCAATACTTACAATGGAATACAAGATCAATTACTATAGAATACATAAGATGGATTAAATTTATACCAATGAAATATACAGTTTGATGAATAAATTAAAATCATATTAAAGTTACTTAAAGCTTGTGATACTAAACTTCTGATTGAACTGAAATCAGTTTAACTCTGTTTCAATCCGTAATCTACTAGTTGACTGTTAGATACTTTAAACAGTAAACCACTACATGATATTTCGATAGCTATTCCTATGCTATAAATTACATATGTTACAATTGTATCACGAGACAAACGATAACTTGATATCCTGAAAGGAAACAGAAAAAAACAGAAGGCTAAGGAACACATTACATCGGGAAATAGAAACAGATATGAAAAGGATGAATCACAAATGGAAAGGATTGCCTAGGTCAGGGTTGAATGATGAATGCTGGTTGGCGGCCTATGCTCCTCTACGAGGAGTAACAGGCATAAGTAAGTAAGTATGTAACATCATACTCAGTATGTTGTTATCATTCAACCTTAACACTTTGTTCAATGATCCATTTCAATCATATTCCTTTTTTTTAAAAATAACTTACTAAATGTTTCTTTTCTTTCTTTCTTATCTCTTTTATAGGGTTGTTCTGAAGCATTATATCAATATATACAACAATCAATAATGTTAATAGTATATATATGTATTGCATTCGCTATTTTCAAAGCAATCTATTTGACTATTTCAATTCTTGTATATCGTAAATCTGATAAGAATAATTTACCTATATAAATAATAAAAATAACAATATTGATTAATTTCATTAAATCCGATCGATAATGTACTTCATATTATTGATTTTTTTTTATTAAAAAAAAACTGAAAAAAGGTGGGGGAGAATATAATAAAACTGATCAATATGTGATTTCATTTGATTTCATTCCTCTTTTTTTTTTCCTAAATGTTAACTTACATCTTCATTCATATGTCTTATTTGACAGATTTACATAGTTTTTTTGTTGCAAAATCATTTATACTACTCATAATAATAATAAATGATATATGACTTATTGATTGATAAATTTTTTTTGTTTTAATTTATTTCTAAACAAGAAACAAAGATTATCTTACGATTAATTGTATAAAAAGTTTAATATATGATATAACTCTTAAATAATAACTAAACAAGTTATGAGATTATTTTATATACTTAAATATAATACTTAATTACTTAAGTCTGTTACTACTACTCATGGAGAAGCTGAAGTCGCCCACGGGTACACTTCATTCAACCTTGTCTTGGAAAATCCTTTCGAGTTGTTATTCATCTTTTTTTATATCTGTTTCCATTTTGAGATGTAATATGTTTGTTGTCCTTCCACTTTTCCACTTCCTTACAGGATCCCATGTTAGGGCATTCATTGTGATGCAATTTGGTGATTTCTAAATATCAGTCATATTCACTTCCAAGGTCTTTTCCTAGTTTCCTCTCCAGCTGAAAGCTGGCTCGTTCTCTCCCTCAGAATGGTGTTGTTGATAGTATCCAATCAATGAATTTTCAGTATCTTGCATAGACAATTATTTATAAATACTTGTACCCTCTTGATGATACTTGTTGTAGGTCTCCAAGTTTCAATTCCATATAGTAGAACTGTCTTGACGTTCGTATTGAAGAGTTTGAGTTTGATATTCCTTGAAAGTTGTTTTGAGTTTCATATGTTCTTCAATTATAAGAATGCGGCGCTTGCTTTCTCAATCCCCGTCTTTAATTTTGCATCTGATCCTCATTGTTCATCGATGATGCTTCCCAGGGACGTGAAGGATTCTACATCATCCAGATTTTCACCATCAAGTGTGATTGAGATGGCATTCTCCGTGTTCTATTTGAGGATCATGATTTTTCCTTTGTGTATGTTGAGGCCTATTAATACAAAATCTACTGCTAAAGTAGTTGTCTTCAACTGTATTTTTTCATGTGTATAGGATAGGATGGCTAGGTCATCTGCGAAGTCCAAATCCTAGAATTTATTCCGAATTGTCAAATATAACAATATCTTGAAATCATGAACTGATCAAAGTTAGACAAGCATTGAAAATGTGAAAGTAATGAATAGACGTTTTGTCTGAGTATGTTACATATGGTTACATACGAGCCTGTATATGGGAAAAGAATCCAAGATCTTTGATCTTGTACACATATTCTTAACCTATTTTATTTATTTTAACACATAGGTATTGGTACAAAGAGGCACCAAATACATATGCGCCAAACAAATCTCAATTGATATGTGTGAGGGCTGTGATACTGCTCGGGTGCCCAAACTGAAACAGGTGGTTTACTTAGCGGTCACACCCCGAGCCTTCGACCTGAATGTCTGACCCACAAGGCAGTGCAGCATCGTGAGGAGATACAGTCCCATGGTAGCCGGTGACCAATGATTGATTCATACGCCATTTGTTCCTTCAGGATACTGGAGCCCATGTGCACCATTGGTTTGGGATCAGTTCTCTCATTTTTGCAAACAACACCACCGCCACGAGAAGGCAGTGAGTAGGACTTCTTTGGCAGAGGCTGTATACGCGTGGCCATATGAGAGCATTTGGAGAGGGAGATCGAACTCTCCCCACTCTCGGCCGTACCAGGGCATTTTGGGGCATTCTTAACCTTTAGACTTTTAGGCTAAAACCCAAGTACATATTGTTAAACTATTAAACATAAATGAGATGAAAATGATGTAAATGTACATTATAAATATCCATTAGTTATTGCATTTCAATCCAACCATGTTCAAACTTGGTTATTTCTGTTTCATGCAAGTAATTAAAAGTTATGTGATATGATACAGAAAAATTCTAATGGTAATCGTTAATCGGATATCCCATAGTTTAAGTAATTCTTGACCAATCCTTCCTAAAATGATTGTAAAATCATCTTTTATTAAAAGTAAGCAATTCGATGATGTTGAATGGAACAATCACTTGAGGATAATTCTCTTTCTGGAAGGTAAAAAGTATAGACCCCATATAAACCATACAATCAATCAATAGGAGAGATTTTGTTAACGAAAAGTCATTTATTCTAAAGTATTCAGTGGAACCTTAGCTCATTAGATAAGTTACCCAAACAGATGTGATATATTTATAAGAATGTAATATGTATATAATAACGCTAGTTGTATTTTTATTATTCTATACAATATGCGTTTAGGATATCCTCTAGTCTCCAGTTTATCATTGATAAACTGTTGTGATGTGTTCAATAAGTAATGATGATCGTTACTTTATGATAGATCAAAAACTAACAACGGAAGAAGTTTTAAAAATAGAAAAATTTGGCAACAATAGTTTTTGTATTTTTTATTATTAAAATGATCCCAAAATCGATTTGAGTAGAAAGCTATAGTGATTAGTAGGAAAATTGATTCGATTGTCTTGTGAGGTAACATAGAGTGTGATTTATAAGTTAGATATATATAGTAAAGATAATTCACTTCATAACAAGTTGAAACGTAATCTGATACAGAGTTATTCGATTGAATGTCTTCAACTAATCATGTATTTAGTAAAACTAATATTCTGAGGATCAATATTGAATGGTTACACATTAAACTATTTCAAGGAATTACCTACATTTCTTGGAGAATAAACCTAGCTTTACGCTCTCATTAGGGTTATTAATGGTTGTTATAAATCTTAGTTTAAAATTGAATGAAATGTTCTCTAACATTATTAGCATAGTTTATTAATGATTTGTTTATGGTGTTTGATGAACTATAAGACTACCCTTTCAACTATGCTCGTACTGATCGTTGTCTAAGGATGAAACTGATTTGAAAAACATAACACTGATATGTACTTTTTTATTACATACAACAGAGCATGCAACAATTGAATCACACTTGACGGAGAGGCTTTGGAGGATGTAAAAATCTTCCAGTAACTGAGCAGCATCATTGATGAACGTAGTGGATCTGATGAAGATGTGAAGGCGTGGATCGGAAAAGCAAGAGCAGCATATCTACAATTTAAGAACATCTAGAACTCAAAACAATTATCCACAATCCAACACCAAACTCAGAATTTTCAAGAGAAATGTCAACACAGTTCTACTGTATGAAGTAGAAACTTGAAGAACTACAAAAGTCATCATCTAGAAGATACAAGTGTTTATTAACATCTGTCTACACAAAATACTTTGGATCCGTTGATCAGACAATCTGCTATATGAGACAACAAACCAGATCCCAGTGAAAAAAGTAATCAGAAAGAAACGGTGGGAGTGGATAGAGTACACAAGTTGAGGAAAGCAGCAAACTGTGTCACAAGACAAGTCCTCACATGAAATCCTCAAGGCCAAATGAAGAGAAGCGGAAAATCCAAGAACACATCACTTTGAGAAATCGAAACAGACATAAAGAGACTAAACAACAATTGGATAGAACTAGGAAAGAAGACCTAAGAGACAGTGAGTTGGAGAATGCCGGTCGGTGGCCTATGCTAAAGAAGAAGAAGAGGAATACCAAAGAACACATTACTGTGAGAAATGGATACAGACATGTGAAAAATGAACAACAATTGAATAGAACGAGAAGTGAAGACCTAGGAAATAATGGATTGTAGAATGTTAGTTAACGTACCTTTACTCCATAGGGAGTAACAAGCCTAAGTAATGAAGTAAGTCATATGTACTTTACAAATATTTTCATTTATTCATAAATGAATAATTCGACATATGAATAAACTAAAAAAAAAAAGAACATGTGAGTGACGTTTACAAAAACAAAACAAAAAAAATCAAAATTCCTAAAATTTAGTTACTATGTAATTGTGATATAAGTCAACTATTTAATTGACAGTTATACATAATACTATACACCAAAAGGAATGATCATAGTAAACTATAAACATACATACAATACAATATACATAACTATACTAATAGTAATAATAATTTCGCTAAGTGATTATGAATATTTGTTACTAATCCATTCCATTCCATTCCATATGTGTTTGTTACTATGAGACAAATGACTAAACATGTTTCTTTCATTTGTTATTTTTTTTCTTTTTTACTATAATTAGGCAAAGAATAAATTCAAAGAATTTACATAGTGTGTATTATCTTTTCATATCTATATGTATATATTATTGAACAGACATTATTATCAATGATATAACTTGTATTTACTCTATATAATTTATAATATATAAACTGTTAATCATTTTACTAATATCTCATAGTAACTAAAATTTCAATCATTTTGATATAGAACTAAAAAGAAATAAAAAAAAACAAGAGAAAAAAAAAACAGGAAAAAGAAATTTAGAAAGAAAAAAAAAAGAAGAAGTGGGATCATGATTTTATCAATCGTAGAAAAATATTGGAAAAATATAATTATTTTATCAAATCTTTTATTTATTGTAAGTTTTTTTTTGTTTTTTTTTCTTTTTATTTTATTTATTCCTTTAATAGGTATTCAGTATTATTGTTATTTCATTAGGTATAGATAAATTGAACTTCTTAACTAGATTCACTATAATATTACATAATACTATACCAATTCTTATTCCTATTGTTATATCTAGTGGATTATTATGTTTATTAGTTGCTATACTTGGTTTCATTGGATTAATAAAACAAAAACAATGTATTACATTAATTGTAAGTGATTATATTTTTTTTTAAAAAAATATATATTATATCGATTAATTATTATATTTAGCATATTGGTGGTTTATTGATTAGTGCAATTATTGAATTTAGTACAGCAACTATGTCAGCTGTTTCTAAAGATCAGGTTAGTTCGATATCTATGAAAAGATGGAATGAAGAAACATTTACCCACCCCCACCCCACCCCATATTTTTTTTTTATAGTTTTTCATAAAAGTAAATTCATCATTACATGAATCTATACTACATTATCATATGAATTTTGAAATACAAAATGAATTTAATAATTTACAAATGAATGTAAGTTCTATTGAAATAGAATTTATATTAATGTATTATGTATATATATATATATATATATATAATAGCTTGGTTGTTGTGGGGCTTCAAGTTTTCGTGATTATTTGAAATTACATTCTGAAACACCATCATCTTGTAAACCGACATCATATGGATTTGTAAGTTATTATTCATTATTGATCATATATATATAAATTGTTTATCATTGTATATGTAACTTTTTAGAACTGTCCTGAGTTCGGTTACTACTTGGATTATTTATTTATTATTTATTTTAACACATAACTATAGGTACAGGGAGGCACCAAATACATATGCGCCACACAAATCTCAATTGATTTGTGTGAGGGCTGTGATACTGCTCGGGTGCCCAAACTGAAACAGGTGGTTTTCTTAGGGGGCCACACCCCGAGCCTTTGACCTAAAAGTCTGATCCACAAGGCAGTGGAGCATCGTGAGTAGATGCAGTCCCATGGTAGCCGGTGGCCAACAGTTGGTTCATACGCCATTTGCTCCTTCAGGATACTGGAGTCCATGTGCACCATTGGTTTGGGATCCGGTTAAAGCGCCGGACATTCGCTTTTCGTCCTCTCATTTTTGTAAACAACACCCCCGCCACGAGAAGGCAGTGAGTAGGACTTCCCTGGCAGAGGCTGTATACGCGTGGCCATATGAGAGCATTTCGAGAGGGAGAGCGGACTCTCCCCACTCTCAGCCATACCAGGGCATTTGGGGGCACTACTTGGATATATATATATATATATATATATATATATATATATATATATAATGTGAAATCGTATTGTTTTTCTCTTTTTGATAATTAATTATTTTGAATTTGTATAGTTCAATTGATTTCTAGTGAATATTTTAATAGATTTCTAATGTACAAAGTTATTTAGATGAGATATATTACACATGATTGTAACAAATTACCTACGTAAATAATTCTTAGATTATCTCCGTTAGTTACAACGTAGGACCAGGTACATATATACATTGATTCAAATTGACACACCTTGTTGTCTATTGTGTCTTCTATAATTATATCCTATATAATTCTAGTTTTTATATTAAAGTAACACCTAAAGTAACTTGATGATGAGATAACATTTCAAGAATTATGATACATGAAGTTACTTACTTACTTACACCTGTTACTCTTAAGAGAGCATAGGCCACCGACCGGCATTCTCCAACTCACTGTCTCTTAGGTCTTCTTTCCTAGTTCTATCCAATTATTGTTTAGTCTCTTTATGTCTGTTTCGATTTCTCAAAGTGATGTGTTCTTGGATTTTCCGCTTCTCTTCACTCGGCCTTGAGGATTTCGTGTAAGGACTTGCCTTGTGACACAGTTTGCTGCTTTCCTCAACTTGTGTACTCTATCCACTCCCACCGCTTCTTCCTGATTTCTTTCTTCACTGGGATCTGGTTTGTTGTCTCACATAGTAGATTGTCTGGTCAACGGATCCAAAGTATTTTATGTAGACATCTGTTAATAAACACTTGTAACTTCTGGATGATAGCTTTCGTAGTTCTCCAGGTTTCTATTCTATACAGTAGTACTATCTTGACATTTCTCTTGAAAATTCTGACCTTGGCGTTGGTTGACATTTGTTTTGAGTTCCAGATATTCTTCAGAGGTAGATTTGTTGCTCTTGCTTTTCCGATCCACGCTTTCACATCTTCATCAAATCCACTGTGTTCATTAATGATGCTACCCAGATAGTAGTAGGTTTTTACATCTTCCGAAACTTTAATAATTACAATAAATATTGAAATGGTTCACATGATTTTTATAGCTCACATGGATGATTTTGATAGAGTTTTATTCTGTAAGCTAGATGATTTGAGCATGGAGCAATATCAAAGAAGTGAACAATAATAAGTTTAAACATCAACAAAACTCAATCAACCTTGTGATCTACCAGACAGACTACGAATCACAGATAAAAACATTCAAACACTTCACTTCTCTCTTAACTTTATACTGAGGATGTCATTCACAAGAACATTGATGAAATCTCCATCTACCTTATAGAATAAAACTCTATTCAAAAAACAATTAAATATCTATAATAAATGAATGAATTGATCATTCATATTTCTATATACTGTTTTTTTCCTCATTTATTGTTTTATTTTATGTAAGAAGAGTTCTCCCCTTTTCGATGAATTCATTTTCAAAGCTGTTACAATCCCGATATATATATATATATATATATATATATATATATATATATTCGTGCATTCTGTATAAGTGAGTGCATACTTCAGACGATTTCGCAAGAATATGCTGAGTGGTAGACCTGTACTGGATCTTGGGGCAGAATTACCCTCCAGCTTATTCAACATCCAGTGCTTTTGAGCATTTAACCTTTTTAAATGCTTTTTGTTACCTCGAACATCCATGTTGCTTCGACCAGTTGAGAACCGACTCTTATTTTTACAGGATGATAATAATACCGATAATAAACTTTTGTTAGACATAGTGATAGTGAGGTTAAATAAACAAACGTATTAAAAATCCTAATGATTAAGATCATCAGTCAGTTGAAGGTAGAGCACCATGGAAAACCTGGAAGTACTGGACGGCCGTTTCATCCTATCATTTATATACAAGATAAACTTAATAATCGTTTGATTGTTAATAGCTTAAATATTCATCAAACGATAGATAGGAAAATTATCATTGAGGAATGATGGCTTAGTAATGATAAGATAAAATGTTGAAATTGAGATGAAATATAATCAGGAGGATCGAAGTAACAGAAATAAATCAGTTTTGGGGGTAAAAGATTTAAGGGGAAGATGGAATGTGAAGCAATTGGTTGTAAAGGAACAAGACAAAAATGTTAATATATTAAGACCATGGTAGAAGAAGAAGAGGTTGTACCAGTCTCTTTCGCTTACACAATTCTGGTTTTTGCAGATATATGACTATCACTTTGCAAATGCAAACAAAATACAATCTAATTGTCTTTGGAAGACTTCTATTTACCTAGTAGATGAATTTGAACACAGAATCTGTCTTGATTGAGTGACTTGTGTTCACAAGGTGTTCGATTATACAATTTCTCCTCTTTTTAGTCACTCCGGACAATGTTCTTGAATTCTTTTGGATAACTGATTTTATTTTTATTTCCATGATCATTCCAATTACATTTCATCTCTATTTCCAACATTTTATCTTATCATACTGAGCTATTCTTTCCTAATGATAATTTCCCTATCTAGCCATTGATAATCATATTGAACCTCATTGTTACCATGTCTAACAAAAGTTTATTATCAATATTATAATCATCCTATAAATATAAGTATACATATTTGTGATAGTACAACTTTAAAGATAAATTCGTGCGAAAAAAAAGGGGGAGAATTAATCTATTCTATTTAATATATTTTAATGAATATATTTTATTGATTTTAAAAATATAATCAATCATTTCTCATTGATTTGATCCGGTTGTTTTCTTGTTTTTTTTTCTTTCTTTTTCTTTTCTTTTCTTTTTTTTTCTTTCTATTATCATAATAGGGTTGTGTTTTAGCTATTACTCGTTATATACAACAATATATTATGATATTAATGTATTTATGCTTTATATTTGCAATATTAAAAGGGATATATATCATTCTATCAATATTATTATTTCGTAAAACAGTTGGTAAAGAGAATTCATCTGTATAAACTTAATATTATACAATAATTAAATTGTAATATTATAAACTATAAAATTATCATAGAAATATCATAATTGAAATTGATCATTTATACATGAACAATTGATTGTTTCCATTTTGAAACTATTGATTATCATTCAATGTTATGATTTGTCAACTTTTTTTTCTTTTACAAAAAAAAAAAATATATATATATATATATTCTTTATACTAATCACCATAGCAACAGATTTGTTAAAATAATATCAATCATAAATTTATTTAGTATTATCAAAAGGGGGGGGTTTGTGGAGATTTTAGAAATTTCACTAGTTGAAATCAGTAGGGATCTAATAGTTAAGCGCTTGCACGCGAAACTGATAGGTCTTCGGTTCGAATCTCGAATGGGGGGGGGGAGAGACGAGATCGTGGATGAACACTATTAAGGAGTCTTATAATAAGTTGAAACAGACGTCCATTGTTTATAGGTTTACCATGGTAGTCTAGCTTCAATAGAATTTTCTTGAATTTTCTTCATTGATATTTAGGACTATAATTGATCAATCTGTTATTGGTATATATGTGTACTGTGTGGATTAACTCGATATAGACTTAAGTTACTAGCATTATAAGCAAAGATGGATGGTGGCTAGCAGAGGAATTCAGTTTGACTCGTATTTCATTCCATTTGGGACTCGAACCCAGTAACGTTTGTTTCAAACGCTATTGCATTATCCATTTAGCTAATGAGTCCTGATAGAAACTTACTTGTACAATGGGATGAAATTTAAATTCACTTGGTGTTGTTGTTTACTTGTATCTTCACACTAATATTTAGGACTGTAATTCATCAGTCTCTTATTATCATATCTGCCTCGTGTGCGAGTTTCCCCGATATTACCTTAATTCACAAGCATTCTAAGCAAAGATGGATATTAGCTAGCAATGGAATCTACAATACGCGTTCCGTCCTATTTGTAAAATCGACAGCTAGATGTACTTGTATCTCAGAGTTAATGTATACTCTAGGACACGAACCCATTACCATTTGCTTCAAACACCAACGTGTTATCCGCTTAGCTACTGAGTCCTAATAGCAACTAACTTGTACAATATTTTTATGCTATTTTAAAAGTTTTCCAACAGGATTCATCATTCTTGTTTAATGTTTCACAATAGTATTGATATCAAAATTCATATCAATAGAAGGATTTGTCAATTTCGAAACATTAGTCGATTTAACTGTATTTTGATTATTCTAGTTGAGTGTTGTGATCTGTTGAACTTTGAAGAGGTCAATAGAGTTGAATCTATACCATATTTTAGATTTAAACTTTTCAGAAAATAGATATGATATTGGATCTTTCGAAGAGTCCAAGTCACCTAAATGAGATACGCTCAATAGCGAAGTTCTCAAAACAACGATTTGTCTACAATAGCGGTACTTTATTGAATAATACACAAAATTTAGTTCCGAACCTCAACTTGTAAGATGTCTGAGGCGTTTAAACGCGTCCTTTAAGTGTGAAATAAAAAGGCTCCCTGAAATAGTAACGTAAAGAATAATTACAGCATACGATAGTACAAAGAACAGCTGATAGCTATGTCTAAATATGATAACAGTTTATCAACAACCGAAACCCGAACCAAGAGCAAAACAATATGGAAACTGTTGCGTTTAAACAAATCCACAAAACTGTGGATTACCATCACATTGATTAAGGTACAGTAATAATAATGTTGAACACAATGATAACTACAATAAACGTTATAAGTATATGTGAACATTTCAGAATATTACACTACAACTTGAGTTACAACATAAGTGTAAAAATTACTGGGAAAACAACTGCTTACTGAATGTAAATAAGTAGTATATAACAATATACAAAAGTGAAAAGGAAGCCAGTAAGAACAATGTAAGGCTAACTTAACCATATGATTAATATGAAAATCAATCACTTTATGATTAAGATACGAAAGTGACAGGTAATATAAGTATTAATAACCCATCACATTTAAATGTTATGGATACTTTAATTCAGTAAATAAGATCCAAGGAATTTTAATCAATATCAGTAAAATACCGTTTAATCTGAGACAACATTCATAAGAAGTATGTAAACCGAATAGTCCATTTGATAAATTTTGATAATGTAATAAGAAGATAAAGATTATCAGAACGATGTTGTTATATAAGTGCAATATACATTGAACAATCTAATCACCTATATACTTGTTAAGAACATTTATATATACAAATGAATAGTCAACTAGGCACATAGACAGTAAAAAGAAATAAAGCTAATCAAGAAAACAATATGAAAAACAGTATGAAACATACTACATTGAATAAGTAACGAATATGACCAGGATAAATTTTAAAGTGCAATACAATTGACATGATGGATACACACAATCCATGCTTCAACTACAATAAAAATATATCGAATTATTAACAATAATACAATGACAGATGTAGATTATTATCATTAGGGACCGAATACCTTAACATATTAAGGCAGCATCATTGATGAACACGGTGGATCTGATACAGATTGGAAAGCAAGAGCAACATATTTACAAGTGAAGAACATCTGGAACTCAAAACAACACCAAGGTCAGAATTTTCAATACAAATGTCAGCACAGTTCTACTGTGTGCGGTGGAAACTTGGAGAACTACGAAAACAATCATACAGAAGATATAGGTGTTTATTAACAGTTGTCTACAATAAATGGTTCGAATCCGTTGACCAGACACTGCCAGCTACAACCTACCATGGGAGGGAACGAGCCAGATTCCAGTGAAGGAAGAAATCAGGAAGAAGTGCTGGAAGTGGATAGGACACACAGTGAAAAAAGCACCCAGCTACGTCACAAGGTAAGCCCTCACATGGAATTCCGAAGGTCAAAGGAGAAGAGGAAGACTAAAGAACACACTACGCCGGGAGATTGAGATAGACATGAGAAGCATGAACAAGAATTGAATGAAACTAGAAAAGAAGGCTCAGGAAAGAGTGGATTGGAGAATGGTGGTCGGTCGCCTATGCTCCTTTAGTAGTAACAGGAATACTACTACTACTACTACTACTACTACTACTACTACTACTACTACCTAATTGGATACTAACATCCAAGCAATTATTTTCTTGTCTCAAATCATTTATATACAATATGTGTATCTTCATGTCAATCGAAGATAATAAGTGTTTTTCATTTAGAAATCATTAATGCTGTGTACAACTATTGATTCGTTTTGTAAACATACTTAGAAAACTATTACCATAAAAAGATATTTAGATTAATAATGAATGTTAAAAATACAAACCACAGCACACTATTCAAAATGTGAATCAATATGCATTGATCTGTTGAAGGTATAGAATGATATATGTTCTAGGTAGAAGAAAAAACAAGGGAAATTATAAACTTTTTTTCAAACACAGAAATGACATTGATGAGAAGTGATGAGAAGAAGGTTTAATAGTTGAATTCATGAGTTCGTTAAAGCTAGACTACTATGGGAAATCTGGAAGAACTGGACAGTCATTCTGTCGTAGTACGGGATTTGTCAGCAGTGCGCATCCACGATACTGCTCGCGGGATATGAACCTAGGATCTTCGATCTCGCGCCACAACGCTTAACGAGATTACCAGTCAATGAATTCAAATTTGATTAGTGACGAGATAGGTAAACGATACATGACACATTTTAATTTTAGAATACAAGACGCTCATTTCGTCGTATTTGGAACTCATTAGCTCGATGTACCTGAGTCCCAGAGTTAGTTTTATTTATTCTATTTTATTTATTGTAAAAATCAGTTAGCTATTTATGGTTAATATACCAAAAAATCTTCATGTTCATTACTTAGCGTGATATTCAACTTTTCTCCGTTATAAAAACTGGTTAGCAACACGAATTGTGACAGTTATAACAACTGAACAGAGTAGTATTATGTAAAGTAACACAAAGGGAAAACCAAGGCCCTCAAATACAACACGGATAACTCCAAACCAATCACACTTGATGGTGAAAATTTGGATGATGTAGAATCCTTTACTTACCTAGGAAGCGTCGTCGATGAACAAGGAGGATCTGATGCAGACGTAAAAGCGGGGATTGGCAAAACAAGGGCCGCATTCCTTCAATTAAGAAACATATGGAACTCAAAGCAACTTTCAACCAATAACAAAGTTAGATTCTTCAATACGAACGTCAAGGCACTTCTACTATACGGAGCTAAAACGTGTAGAATTACAATAACTATCATCAAGAAGGTACAAGTATTTATCAATAGTTGTCTACGCAACATAATCAACATCCGTAACAGTCTACTGTGGAAGCAAACAAACCAGCTTCCATTTGAAGAGGAAATTAGGAAAAGACAATGGAAATGAATAGGACATACATTACGGAAATCATCAAACTGCATCACGAGGCAATCCCTAACATGGAATCCTGAAGAGAAACGAAAAGAGGAAGGCCAAAGAACACATTACATCGGGAAACAGAATCAGATATGAAAAAGTAGAATAACAACTGGAAAGAATTGCCCAGAACGGGGTTGGATGGAGAATGCTAGTGAGCGACCTATGCTCCTTCACGAGGAGTAACATGCGTAAGTAAGTAAAAGTAAAGTAAGTAACAACGTACTTGCAGATTCTGTTATGCGTAAATGACATGATCAAGACCGATTAAAAATTATATATTTATTTTAACACATAGATATTGGTACAAAGAGGCATCGAATACATATGCGCCAAACAGATCTCATTTGATATGTGTGAGGGCTGTGATACTGCCCCGGTGCCCAATCTGAACCAGATGGTCTTCTTACGGGACCACACCCCTAGCGTTCAACCTGAAGATCTGATCCACAAGGCAGTGCAGCATCGTAAGTAGATGCAGTCCCATGGTAGCCGGTGATCAACAA